>PVKS010026481.1:0-28718 GCA_004027875.1 Aplodontia rufa | reverse complement strand
CTTCTGTTCCCTCCTCCCCTCCTCTCCCTCTCCCCTCCTCTCCCCCTCCACTTGGGTTTCTCCCCCTTCCTTCCTCCCTTCTTTCCTTAAGGGGAAGGAAAGGAGGACAAGTTTTATTACTATAATCAAGACAAATTCCTTGAAATTTTGACACAACAAAAAGAAAAAAGTATGAACTATTCCCATGCTCTTAACCTTTTATAATTTTTTTTCCCTCTGTGATTCCCCAAATGCCAAAGGTTCAAAGTCATAATAAATTAAGTTATATTTGGGGGGAGCTTTTTACATTTCTTTAAAAATTTTTTTCAAAAATCCCAGGAAATTTTGAAATAGAGAATGTGTAAAAACAAAACACGATCTCCCATAATCTCACACTGTAACAACTACTAATGTTATCTTGGTGTGTTTCTTTATAGTTTTTTTTTCTTATGCTTAATTTACATAGTTATAATTCTGGTGTATTTATGATTCTGTTCCTGCTTTTTATGTAAATTTCATCAGGTACATCTTTCCTTGCTATGCAAATTCCAAATTTTACTGGACGAGTCCATTGAAGTAGCATATCTTAAGTTTCTAAATTACACAACTAAATCACTTTTAGAATCGGGAAGTGAATTTTAAAAGTACGTAAATTAAGTGTAAACTCGTTCCCATAGTGTTGAACATTGGGCAAGGGCTCAGGTGGAGGGGTTGAGAGTGCTGGCTCCGGGTTTCAATGCGGTTTCAATCCAGTTTCTGCCACTTGGTAGCTGTGTGGCTTTGGAAACCTTCCTTCACCTCACGGACTTCAGTTTCTTAACCTATAAAGCGTGGATAATGACAGTGCCTACTTCAGGAATGGGATAATGTGCACTGAAACACCTACTGTCACATTTTCAAGAAATGTCAGCTGTCATTACTGTTATGGACTGCATCCTTATTCTTTGGGCTTCCATCAACTTCCAGACATGAATGGGCACTGAATTAGGAATCAGAAGGTTTGAGCTCTGGCGGGAGCCTGGAGACCACAGGCCAGTGTCTTTACCTTTACAGTGGAATGTTTAGCACCTGTCATGCCTCTTTCAAAAAGAACTGGGGAAAAGAGCAATGGCTGTATGAATGCAAGCCCTGGAGCCCAGGCATCCCCCTTGTGTCCTGAGAGGTCCTGTGTGCTGTGGTGTGTACTGTTGGGGTGCAGGGGCACCTTGGATTTCTGAGGCCTCTAAGAACTAGCTGGTGCTTAGGAGCCAACCCTGCTGCCTGGAGCAACGCTGGCCAAGCCCAGAGTCCCCAGGCCAGTAGAGGCCTCCCGCCCTGCAGCCGCTGTCCACGCCAGGCTCTGAGCCCCATGGTTCCACGGTGTGAAGGGAACCCACGATCCACACCGGGGGACTTTCTCCCATGTTCCCCTGTTCCAGATGTTCTGCCCACGCTGTTTGTGCCGCTCTGGTCAGAGCTGCCAGCAGGCCCCATTTCCGCTTCCGTTTCCAGTGGATGATAGATAATTGGATCCTAACATTTGTTCTGCTGCCTGGAACGAGGAGCGGTCCCTGCTCAAAAGCATCTCCCACCCACTTCAAAACGACGGCTGCCAAAATGGACTTCTTAGGTGAGCAGTTTAAATGATTGAGATGGGTGGGAAACACTGAGGCCTTGAGTCTGGAGGACGGAGGGCCCCTCTTGACAGTGGCAGCAGGTCAGGGATCATTGTGCAGCCCGGACTCATCACTGAGCACGGTCACACGCAGGCTGGGAGGTGGGACGATGGAGTGGTGGGGGACTGAGGGTCAGCAGCCCCCTCCTTTGAGGGAGTCCCCCCACCCACCCTGAGGCTGGAAGGCTGTGGGGGGTGGGGGAAGCAGAAAGCACATTGTCATCCGGACAAAGCCTCTGTGTTTGCACACCTTTGGGTGCACCATCTCTCCATAATCACCAGGCTCTTTTCAGGGAAGGAGGGTGATTGTGGGTCCTGTTTCAGAGCACTGTTCACTCAGGTGCTATTTATTGAGCAACTACTGTGCATCTTGTGTCTTGCTGGGTTTTGGGAATTGAACAACAATTTCCTCTCTTTAAAAAATGAAAATATATCTTAATATATATTTATTATATATTACATATTAATATATCAGATGTACATCTTGACTCAATAACAAAAATGGAGGGAGAAGAGAAGTTAAAGTGTAGAGTTTTTATTTGGTAAAAGTTAAGTTGTTGTCAGCTTAAAACAGACTGTCGTAACTGGACGATATTTTTCGTAAGACTTTTTGTAACCTCAAAGCAAAAGGTTGAAGAAGATACACAAAGAGAAAGATCCAATTGAATCATATCACCACAAAAGGTTAATCAAATCAGACAGGAAGTCGTAAGGGTAGAGTCCTGATCCAATAGGATCAGTGTCCTTAGAACGCACACCTGAGAGGAAGCATTCTCTCTCCCCACCATGTGAGAACACAGAGAGACAGCGGTCACCTGCAAGCCTGGAAGTGAGAAACTGACCCCACTGGCATCCTGGTCCCTGACTTCCAGACTCCAGATCCGTGAAGAACAACTGTCCGCTGCTTTAGCTGTGAGTCTGCCGTAGTTGGTAATAGTAGGTGGACCAGACGAAGTCGCCATGATGTACGCTGTATTTTGTGATGGTGGGTCGACCAGGTTGTCATGTGATCTGTGCCTATCTGGTTATTGAGAAAGCAGACTCAGTTCTGAGCTCAGAAGATAACCCAGTCTACAGGTTGCTTTGATAAGAAACATGGAGCAGCAATGCATTTGAATTTGAAAGCAGTTCTCAAAACACATACAGATGACCTTAGAACTGCAGCCGTTAAAAAAAGTGATGCTTGAAATTTAAGTTGCAGTTTTTTGAAAAGATCTGGAGGATTGAGGAATGTCACAGAGGCCCCGAGCTTCCTGGTGATGGAATTGGATAAATGATGTGCAGTAATCAGGAGCAAGGCAGGGTTCCTCTTAGTGACCAGGAGTTATATTTCGCCTAGCCCATCTTTTTTTTTTTTTTTTTTTATAGAGAGGGATAGTGAGAGAGACAGAGAAAGAGAGAAACAACTTTATTTATTTAGTTTTTCACATGGCTTTCATTGCTCCAACACTCAGTTGTGTACATGGTGCTGGGGTTTGAACCTGGGTCCTCGTGCTTGCCAGGTAAGCGCCGAAACCGCTGAGCCACCGCTCCAGCCCCATCCCCAGCCCATCTTTGCTATCTGTGCTGGACCTCAGCTTTGGGACAATATGAGGGTATGAGGAAGGTGTGTGTGTGTGTGTGTGTGTGTGTGTGTGTGTGTGTGTGTTAGAGAGAGAGATAGAGAGAGAGAGAGGTGCCAAATAACAGAAAAAGGGCTGAGTGTGGCTTTGGAGGAAAACCTGATGAAGGTCACAAACTCAAAAATGCCTTGGCCAGTCAGCCAGGTGAGGCTGTGTGTGCCCAGAAAGAGAACACCTGGTAGAAGCGGGTAACTGCAGGAACATTTTACATGTCAAAAAACATCTAAGGACAAACTTCTGCCAGAGGACCCCAAGTGTGTGAGCCTCACGGACTCCAAGATGGCAAACCTACATGTTATCTCATCCAGATCAGGAGTGATGATTCACATGGAG
Source organism: Aplodontia rufa (assembly GCA_004027875.1). Classification (NCBI taxonomy): domain Eukaryota; kingdom Metazoa; phylum Chordata; class Mammalia; order Rodentia; family Aplodontiidae; genus Aplodontia; species Aplodontia rufa. Next base: position 25,130 of record PVKS010026481.1, on the reverse strand, counting down.
ATGCTTGGTGGGTATTTGAAGTTCAGGTAATGTCAAAACACTTAAGGCCCCACAAAGCAACTCTTTAAAAAGTAATGACCATATCGGGGCTTTATGACAAGAGCTTGGAGAATTAATATCCTTCCCGCTGCTGCAAGGTGCAGGGTTTTTTTCATTTGCTTGGGCTCCTTTCCCAACGGTGTGTCCTTCAGTGGGGTTTCTAAATGGGGTAACAACCTCCTTCCTCTAAGTGCTTGGTCAGGATATTTGTTGCTTTTCTGCAGCATGGCAAATGCACACAGGGATTAAAAGGCCCAGTTCATGCAACATTGCTCAAAGGAGTTGAGGATTCCATTACTGCACAAATCCTTTAATTAAAGCCAGTTCCTCCAGGCCCCTGTTGCCTGGACTCAATCCACAACGTCCCTGGCGACCTTGGGAAGGTTGATTAATTGAGGAGTTGGCAGTGCAACCATTCCCTCAAAGATCCCAAGATATATCTGCGAAAGCAAAAATGCCCCTGGACACCACATGGTCCATGTACATGGTGGCTCTTCAAATCTATCTGCAGCTTCTCCCTGCGTGACTAATGTCGGCTGCCTTCCACTCGGTGACTGTTGTGACCCATCGCCTTTCTTTGAGGCAGAGAACTCTGCAACAAGGAGGTATTTTTGGAAACTCGAGAGGACATCTTTGCAATTTGGCAACAGGAAATAACATTCTCCATTGGACCCAAGTGGCTGTTGATATCAAAGTGGCCAGATTTTTGAAAAATATCTCTGCCTTGACTTTTCAGGGATTCAGCAATAGACAGCTCTATTTGAGAAGCACCAGTATTTTTTTAAGAGAGTAGGGGGGAGAGAGAGAGAGAGAGAGAGAGAGAGAGAAAGGAAAGAGACAATCAACTTTATTTCATTTTTTCAGCTGGTTTTTGTTTCTCTGACACTTAGTTGTGTATGTGGGGCTTGAACCCGGGTCCTCATGCATACCAGCCAAGCACTGTAACCACTGAGCCACTGTGCCACCCCCAAGCACCAGCATCTTGACTCTGCTTATCCAACGAGTAAATTTCCAGGAGACTGGATAGCATAGAAAAGTCAGGCATACTACAGGTGACGGTATTTTTCCATGGCATCTTTTAAAGGGGACTCTGAAGGCTGCTTCTTTGTAATTCTGGGTGTGCACACTTTTCCTGTCAGCACCCTGTGGACAACATTCTGGAGAAATTGAGTCATCTCAGAAATTGGAGGAACAAGGAATTCAATTGACAGTGAAGTTTTAGAACTGTCTGAAAGAGACTTCCGTAAAATTTGTAAAAATCTGTTCACCTGAGTCAAGGATGGGTCTGGGCATGTGTGCTTGAGAGGAGCAGCTTGATGGCATCTGTATATTAAAGGAGACTTTGGAGCTTCCGAGGCAGCCCCGGAGGAGAGTGGAAGAGGATGAGGGGAGGAGGCAAGCAGGCTGTCCAGGAGGCTGACCGCTGGGATGACGAGGAGCCACACCCTGCATCTTCAGCCAAGCCTAGCAATTCAGGTGTGGGTGTAAAAACCAAACATTCCAGAACTCCCTGACTCGGGTCTCGAGTTGGTGTCACAAAGTCAATGCAGTCCAGTGGCCAAAACCTTAACTCGAATGTCTCACAAATCATAAAAGAAAATGCAAGTCACAAACTACACAGAAAGGGCCACAGGGCCACAGGGTAACAGCAGGTGCTCTGGGCCAGGCAGCCTGAATTTGAGTTTGCTATCCTCTTCACAAGCTGTGGGATCTTAGACAACTTAACTTCTCTGAACTTCAGTTTCCTCTTCGGTGAAATAAGCATGAGATTAGTACCTGCTTTAGCAGGTGGTGATGATGGTTAATGAGATAATATTTGTCAAGCCCTCAAAACAGAATCTGGGACAGGAAGAGCTATGTAAACGTTAGCTGAACAAATAACTCCATCTAAAGACCCATTTACTTCAATGCTTTCACTGAAACGGAGTTGCTAGGATTTCTGTCTTCACGTTTATACTCTTTCAAGCTCTTTGAGAAAAATCTCTGCATTTTCTACTGCAATTCTCTGCCTTTGATTCTCCAGCCCATGGAGTGCCCAGATCTACAAAATAAGGGCCAAGAGCCAGGTGGGAGAAGGAGAAGCTCAGAACATGCAGAGTGGACCACTGCAGAAGTCGCGGTGACCCCAGCGGGAGGGGCGGGAGATGGGCCACCAGTCTGCATGTTTGGATTTACTTTTCTGTCGTGTATTTGATGAGAGTGACTGCAGAGGGGAACTCCGAGGGAGGACTAATGTTCACAGCACGCAACAGATCCAAGACAGCCCAAGAGGACGGGAATCTGCAGTCACCTGGGAGTTCGCAGATCCTGGCAACTTCTGACTTCCACAGGTTCTGGGAGTGTGGCGATGTGATCCAGCTTCGTTCACTTTTTTTTTTTATTTTTAAGAGAGGGGGCAGTGCGTGCGCATGCGGGCGTGTGTGTGTACGAGAGTGAGAAGGAGAGAGAATCGATTTTATTTAGCTTTTCACGTGGCTTTCATTGCTCCGACACTTCATTGTGTACGTGGCCCTGGGGTTCGAACCCACGTCCTTGCGCACGCCAGGCAAGCACCATAACCACTGAGCCACTGCTCCAGCTCCTTCTTTCACATCTTGAGGAGTGGAGATGTGACCTCATGGAGAAGCACAGACTGGGTTTCTTTCATGCAGAGATAAATACTTATGAGAACCCTTATCCACGTGGGGGGTTGCTGACCAGCAGTCAGGAACTTGAGCTATCATGCAGGAGGGAGGACTTTACTAAGAAACACGGTAAGATCATAAGATGTGCTTGGCACGCACCATGTGACCTGTGTATAGACGCTCATTTCCACACAAGAAACGTGGAAATGAATTATTCAAAGAGTGGATTTAGAAGCGTGTGCTTGGTTAGTAACACACACTAGTCATAGAGTGAAAATATAATGAATAAATGTGAACACAATCTAGTGAAAATATAATAAACAAATGTAAATATAATGAAAATGTAACAAGGAATAAATATAATAAAATACAAAAGTACACGTAAATGTAATATAGTTAAATATAACAAATGAATAAAAATATAATGTAGGGAATATAATAAGTTAACGAACACAAGCCTTCATGGTCTGGCAGCCACAGAATGTCATGAGTGGAGGACGTAGCTGGGGACGGATCATGTGGTCAGTAGTCACACCTCAGAATGGATGGCAGTCCTGGTGATGGGCCCTCTCTGCTCGTGCATTGTAAGGAGCAAACACAGGCAGGTGACGTGAAGGGCCAGGGCGGGAGATGCCAGCGGAGGAGTGGCTCACCAAGACTTAGCTGTGGGCTTGGACTTGGCGTGGATCTTGATTCTCTTTCTGGCCTGAGCATCACTAAAGTGAGGACACCAGATGTTGCTTCCCGCATTGCCTTGCCGTCCTGCTGATGCTGGACCAGGGGGTTGCAGAGCATCTTCTGCTGGTGGGCTTCAGGAGTGGGGGTTTACATGAGTCGTGTGCAAACGCGAGCCTCTGTGGACCCCTCGTGACCTGCAGCCTCCAAAGACAGGCGCAGGCTGTGCTCGTCTGTCGTGTGTGTTTATAAATGACGTGAGCCGATGCTGTAACAAGCACAGAGGGTGGCATGGCACAGCCAGCTGGCCGTCCTCCTGCCTCCCCCCGGGAATGCTCAGGCTGTGCTCCTTAGCTCAGTGGCCAATCGTGGAGAATAAACAGTCTGGGTCACTTTCAGACATAAACGCAGAATCAACTTTGGTAATCTCAAAATGCTCCTTCCCATTGGAGGTAATGACTGCCCTCATTTATTCAGGTAAGGAAATTAGAGTTTAGGGCCGAGAGAATTGTTCAAACAAAAGCCCAGCCATGGGGAAGCCAAGGCTGTCTCTCGGGGATCACACTCTTCCCTCCCTGCCAGGTGCCTCCGAGGACACCCTCACCTGTCACACCTGCCCCTAGCGAGCGGTGGATGGAGGGGCAGTCCTCTTGTGTCCCACTCTCTTGTCCTTCATGGTGATGCTCTTGGGGACAGGACTCTGAGGTCACAGGACATGTAGCACTTACTATCCTGCTGCACCACACCGAGAAAAAGGGAATTGTTTGCCAAAGGGTTTTGTTCAGCTTGTAGTCTATGAATGATCTCCTGGTGGGAAAATAGTTATTTTCTTTCAGATTTTGTTTCTGGAAATTAACTTGTGAAAGCAACATGTTTTCCTTCAAGGTGAGAATATTGTTATGTGTGGTTTCTCTGCAAACCAAGGGAGAATGGAAAGAATGATACCGCATGAGGTGGCTGACACTCTAGTGACCACCCTGCTGTCCTTGTCACTAAAGAGCTTTCCCCTGGGGGCTGGAGCAGTGGCTCAGCAATTACAGTGCGTGCCTGGCATGCACGAGGACATGGGTTCAAACCCCGTACCATGTACACAACAAAGTGTGGGAGCAACGAATGTCATGTGAAAAACTAAATAAAATTGATTCTCTCTTTCTCTCTCTCTCTTTAAAAAAAAAAAGCTTTCCATTGACAGGGACAAATAGTAACATAACCTCATCATGAATGTGCAGCCCAGCCTTTCTTTACCAAGGGCCCAGCTTACATGGGAAAATATCAATGCAAAGAAAAACATCTCCAAATTTACATAATCCCTCTGTTGCAACTTACATCATTAAGCGTAAGGACCCTCTACCCCAGACAGCCCCGGCGCTGCTTCTGTAATTACAGCTGTTCACTCTGACCCTAAATGATGCAGACATTATTCATGAAAATGCTTGATTTTAAAAGACTGCAACTGGGGCTGGAACGGTGACTCGGAGGTTACAGCGCTTGCCTGGAATGCATGAGTACGTGAGTTCAAACCCCACGTGCACAGCAAGGTCTCGGAGCAATGAAAGCCAGATGAAAAACTAAAGAAAATTGATTCTCTCTCTCTCTCTCACTGCCCCTCTCTCTTAAAATAAAAAGGCTGCAACTGTATTTAAACTTGTATTTATCTCAATGCAAAATCCTTTTGCTGAAACATCTTACACAATTGATTCTTCATCCTCCCTCCAAGTAAAGGAAGCTACATAAAGTTGGAGAGATTTGGGGAACTCCTTATTCTATGAATCTGACAGGTTATTTGGGATTTAAAATGAGGAATGTTGAAGTAATATTTCTGTCAAATGGCAACACCCCTTTGGAACTGTTGACTTTTTTTTTGGAGCTGGGATTGAACCCAGCCACATCTACATCTAAGCCCTTTATTTATTTATTTATTTATATTTAAAAATTTTTAAATGTTGGTAATATTCTCCATAGTGGCATTTTATTTTATTTTATTTTATTTTTTTATTTATTTTTTTTTTTAGAAAGAGAGAACTTTATTTAGTTTTTCACATGGCCTTAGTTCCTCTAACACTCGGTTGTGTACGTGGTGCTGGGGTTTGAACCCAGGTCCTCGTGCTTGCCAGGCAAGTGCCGAAACCACTGAGCCACTGCTCCAGCCCCTTTATTTTATTTTTTTAAAGAGAGAGAGAGAGAATCATTTGTATTTATGTTTTCATCTGGCCTTTGTTTCTCCAACACTTAGTTGTGTATGTGGTGCTGGGGTTTGAATCTGGGTCCTCACACATGCTAGACAAATGCTCTAACCACTGAGCAACCACTCCAAGCAATTTTGTTAAGTTGCTTAAAGCCTCACTAAGTGGCTGAGGCTGGCTTTGAACTTGTGATCCTCCTGTCTCAGTCTCCCCAGTCACTGGCATTACAGGCGTGTGCCACCTTGCCCAGCATTGACGCGTCTTTTTAACGTGACGATGTGTGGATGGAGTTATTGCAGATACCTCGAGACTGTGAGGGAGAAGCCCAGAGAATCAATGAGAAGCTGACCTAGAACTCTGATCTTGGGGAGCTAGTGAACTAACATTGGAGCTCCCCGTCTTCAGACTTGGTACTTGGGAAAAAGTCAGTCTGAGTTTAGACCTGTTTAGTTAGCCGTTCACAAAGGTGGGCAGGACCCACAATTCAAAGCCTGCCTTGGAGAATGCCATTGCTTCTTAGCACACATCTTCCCTTCTCTCAAGCGGTAAAGATCATGGGGAGTGCTGATTTCTTTCAAGTCAGCATTTAATACCTTCAAAAGGAAAGTCAAGCTGATTGGATATCAACTGTGCCCTGCACAGATCACATCGGCTCCACACTGTCCTTTCAACTTCTCTTTCAAGGCAAACTCCATCACAGTTTTAAAGTCAAAATGACTTTTTTATTTAAAGAGAGAGAGAAAGAGAGAATCAATTTTATTTAGTTTTTCATGAGGCCTTTGTTGCTCCAAAACTTCATTGTGCATGTGGTGCTGCAGTTCGAATCCACATCCTTGTTCATGCCAGGCACGCACCACAATCACTGAGCCACTTTCTCCAGCCCTCAAAATGACTCTTTTTAAAAAAAAAAAGAAAAGAAAAAGAGGGGAGAGTGAGAGAGAGAGAAGCAATTTTTATTTAGTGACCTTAATTCCTTGTACACTTCGTGTGTACGTGGTGTTGGGGTTTGAACTTGCATACGTGCGCAAGCTATGCAAGCGCCGTAACCGCTGAGCCGCCGCTCCAGTCCTTTGAAATGACTCTTGAACATATATATAGGATTGACTTATCTTATTGCACATTTTTTTCTTCCAAGAATTCACCATCAATTTCTGCATCATCAATTAAAAGTGAGAGAGATGATTTAATAAAAAGGTTCAACACATGAATCACACATGCTTCTAATGGGGAAAGATCATCGCACGCAGCTTTCCGCTTACGTTTTCATGAGCATTTTTCTTTCAAGGGATTCTTCACCTCTCATGGATGCTCACAGGAGTCTGGGACAAAGTTCCTGTGGAGAGTCTGTCTGGGAGGTGTTGTGGCAGGAAGCGATCGCAGCCAGCGGCCTTACTGGAAAGGGAACGTGGGTAATGGAGGTGACAGTGTGGCAGGTGAAAGTGTAGCTTTCAGAATCTGACATCGCCTCTCAGAGCCTCTGTTTTCTAATGCAAAATAATAGTGTCCTCATGACCCCTCTCAGGTTTGATGTGCTGTCTGCAGAGCCTGTTCAGCATCAAATGGTTTTAAAGTGTGCACTGCCTGGGTTTAGTCATTAGCATCTTCTACACTGTAATAGGAGCTCAATAAACAGCACCGAGCAATGTTAAACAAGACCGGAGTGCTGCTGCGGAAGGAAGCCCCGGGGCAAAGAGAGAAAGGAAGCGTGGTTGGGGCGAGAGGTGGAAGCTGGCCCAGGCGCAGATGAACAGCACGGGCCCCTTTGGCACTTACCTGCCCTGTGACCAGCCCTCCCTTTTCCGAGCCTCCGTGTCTTGATCCGCAAGCTGGGGATAAAAATTTCTGCTCCGTGATGAGGAGAAGGTGCGAGGGGTGCACCTGGCCAGGGGCAATCTGGAGAGGGAAGTGATTGCTGCCACCCCCAGTCCTTACCCCCTAACCTAGACCCGATGTCGGTACACAGTTCTAGGTGAGTACATGGAAAGTTCCAGATCAGTGTGGGTAAACAGGAAGGCCAGGGCCTTACCAGTGGGTCGGTCATTCCTTTAGCCACTGAGGAAGGATGCTCTCATCATGGCTTGGGGCCCATGGAGCAGCACACCCCTGGGTCTTACATCCTCCATGGCAGGAGGAGCTAGGACAGGACAGAGGAGGTGCGAGCGTGCGTGGGTCCTGCCTGGGTTCAGGTTGTCACTCTTGCTGTCATTATTTTGAAGCAGTCACATTGCTTTCCAGACGACTTTAAGAGGATGGGGAAGGATAAAATGCAATTTGGGGGACACCACTCACTTCACGCAGCTTCCGCAAGTTCACATCTCAGCGGACCACTCGAGTCCAGCTGTCCTCAATTCCCTGTCCTTTGTAGCACACTTGCCTCTGAGTGACAGGATGCACACTCTGCTTGGCTGTGGTCTGCCTTCCTTCTAGAAGGTAGCTGTATTCCGACAGGGACTCCATCACCTTCGCTGAGCCCAGCACAGTGCCTGGTGCGCCAAAGGCACACGGCCAACCGGATAAATGAAGGGTCAAGTGTTTAAAGGATGTGACACACCCGAAGCCTACACTTTTGCTAGATTTCCACTTACATTTCATTCTACATGGACGTTGCGTCCAAGGTCCTGCATCTCCAGTCCTCACTGCCGGGGAGGATGATGTAGGCCTATCCCCATCCATCCCAGGTGTGCCAACAGGACCTGTTTCGTTAACAGTGATAAAGCACAGAAACATTGAGCTAGTGAGTAGCTCATCACTCTCCTTTTGTCCTCCCCTGTGGAGTGGCATGGGGATGGAGCTCCTGCCAGCCTGTGTCTCTGAGTGGCTACAGTGGGTGGAGTTCACCTGTCAACACTTGATGGGTGTGGGGTGTGCATGGGAGGTGAACTTACTTGTTTACGCTGCTGACGTATCAGGTTGTCATTGCAGCTAGACTTTGCTTGTCCTGACGGTGCCGGGGCCCACTTCCATCATTCCTGTCTTATCGGTTCATTTTCTGGACCCTGAACACAGGCAACCTGGGGCCTGGGAAGGGAAGGAATTGCCTTCACAAGGTGTTATTCCCAAGCTATTTTATTTCAGCCTCTCAAGAGCCCAAGGAGATGGGCAGGGAGTCCTGGCTACCACCAGGAGGACACTGAGGCTTGCAGAGGACGAGCCCCTGCTGCAGGGCCCCTCGGCTGCCCCTCCCAGCTCTCTGTCCCTACGGCATCTGCCTTGTGCTGAGCTGCTGCCAAGGTCATCCTGGGAGAGGCGCTTTGGATCTTAAAAAAATAATAATAACCTTTACTAATGACCTGGTAATTGTTTTTATAGCTTCCCAATGAAGTGTGAAGTGTTCTAAGAGACAACACAAGACAATTTCCTTTGATGGCGAAGTTTTCCAAAGAATGATTACCTCTCTCTTCAAAGCTGGGTGTCCTGGCTTTGGTGTGACATCGAACTGGGCTAGGGACTTGGAGCTGTTGGTTGGGAGGAAGTTTGGTTCTGCCTTGTCTTTAGTTTAAAGCATTAATCTTGTCTTTATTTAAAAAAAATGGTCACATGATATTATACGAACAAAAAATAAATAGCTGGTATCTCTCAAGCACTTACTCTATCCCATGACCAGCCGGGCACTGAAAGGCACTGCCCTCTTCATCAAAGGCTCGGCACAGGGCTGACGCAGGGCGAGGCCTCCTTCAATGTCTCTGTAAGGAATGGTTTATCCACAACAAGCATTTTTTGGACCTGCTGCTTGGAGCCCCGTTCAGATGCAATGAAATGTTTTGTATGTGAAAATGTATTGAGAGAGGGAGAAACAAAGGTTAGTGTTCAGACAACTCGGTCATTTAATTCACATTGAAAAAAGCCATTCTAAATCCCAAGAAGGTGAGAACATTAATTCTAATTGAAAGCATTAATGATGATGCTAGCTAACATATTAGAGCTGGGTCTCACTTATGGCGTAGTAGAGTTGCCTTCCATTTGCTCTGGTACAAGTAATTGGATTCAATCTGTCTGGACCTTTATGTGCCTTGCAGGAAAATGCCTTATATTAAGACATTAAAAGTTTGCTTATCAATCCCTTTCCCAAAGCCGCCGCGTTGGATTCTTGTATTTCCATGTTTCCCCTGCACATTTGGCAAGTGGGTGTGTTTATCATGAGCTGCAGCTGAGGAAGTTGAGAGACTCAGGGACCTGCCTAAAACCACACACTGGTCAAGGGCAGGAGGGCCTTAAACCTGGGATGCCAGCTCCCAGCCTGGGGTGTTTGGGTCATAGCAGGTGTCTTCCTCCCTGTGGCTCTGGGTGGTTCTGAGGGTGTTGATGTTGTTATGCCCTTTTCAAGAGCATGTGGTTGATTCAAGATCTATTCAATGCTTATTGCTTGTGGTCAGGTCAGATTTTCTCTGAAATAAGAGATAACATACCCTCAATGGTTAATTTTATGTGCCAACTTGCAAGACTATGGTGCCTTTCTGTTTGGTCAAACACCAGGCTAGATGTTACTGTGCAAGTGTTTATTAGATGTGATTAATATTTAAGTCGGTAGAGTCCAAGTGAAGCAGACACACAAAAAGTCACATGGGCCTTATCTAATCAGTTGAAGTTCTTAAGAAAAAAAAACTGAAGTTCTTCAAAGATGGTGGAGTTCTGCCTCAGAGGGCCTTCGGACTCAACACTATAATATCAATGAACTCCTGGCAGGATTTCCAGCCTGCTGCCCAGTCCCCATAATCATGGGAATCAAGTCCTTAAAATCTCTCTCCTCTTTGTGTATCTGTATTGCTCACCAATGCACGCACGAGCGGGCGCACACACACACACACACACACACACACGACATTGGTTTGTTTCTCTGGGGAATCTGACTGATATAATACCTTGCACCTTTCGGTAGAGGGTATGAGAAGATGCACTCACTTTTGAGTGCCGGCTGTCTGCCAGATGCCATTCTCAAGCTACCTTACAAGTCAGGCATGATTCCCTTGTTGTATACAAGAAGAAATCAGAGCAAGTTGATTCCCTAAGACAGAATGCAAGTGAACGGCAGAGCAGGTAGTCAGGTCTGCTGGCCCAATCTCTCGAGGAAATATTTCTAGGATTCACCTGGCAATCCATCTTCTAAATAGTCTAAGAGCCTGTGTGGCAAAACGTATGCCACTGACTCTTTTTCAGACGTGACATCTCCCTTGGGAGGACACAGAAGTCTACTGGTCAAGTAATATTTGGGGAGACAGAGCCTAAGAGAACAGACTAACAAGAAGGACGAAAACTTTCTGACTAGCTGCTTCTTTCCCAAAGACATTCCACAGCTCCAGCATCTGGGAACCCCAAACCACGTGTCATCGTGGGGTCCCTGTGAGTTGGGTTTGGGGTTTGTAGATGCTGGGGACACAGGCGAGTGGAGATGATGACCCTGAAACTTTCGCTCCTTTTCAGGCAGCGGCCCTCGGGAGCGTGAGCGAGATGGTGGAGGGTCAAGTCCGAGAGCAGCTGCCACCTGTCGCAGTGCAGTGCTCACATGATAGGTGCCATTTATTTCACCTGTCACCCGTGCGTCAATACGGGGAGCCTCAGGAAAGTCAGCTTTCCGTCTTTCTCTGGCAAACTTTGCTTTGGAAATAAAAAAAAAAAAAAATTAAAAAGGCCAGTGCCTCCCTCACACACTCTTATTTTTAGCTCCTCTCTCTTTGCAGAACGGCTAACGCCAACTCAAACTATTTCTGAAAAGAGTTGCTGGGGACGAAGAGGCGATGTGGGCAGGCCTCGAGCTGGCTCTCGGAAGCAAGATAATCTCTCTGCAGCCGCCGTGGAGGGGAGAGCTGGAGATTTCTTCAATTAGCTTAATCCTCTACCCCTGACACGCACTTTGTAGGAAAGCAAACCCCATAATTATCCTCCCCCATCCTCGCTAATCTCATCCGCATGGCATGCGACAGATGCTCCACCTGACTCTCGGAGCCTGTGTCACAATGAGGCGGGCTGTGTGTGACAGATTGCTAAACCTGGCCTCCTCAGGTAGGGGACTCAGCTTTCAATTGTGCTGTCTGCTCTTGCCTTCCTGTAGGGCTGGGGCATGCTCAGAAACTTCTGGAAGGCTGCCTTGTGACTTGGGCAATCCCATGCAGAGAAAGCCAGTCCTCCACAGCTGGCAGAGCCCATCGTACGTGGCTCGCCTTGCATAGGATTTAAATATGGAAGCCTCCCCAAGAAAGGCCTGTCTACTCTGGAGGAGTGTCCAGCACCCCCATGCCATGGCTGCTCTTACCCACATGTGCTGCCATGATTTCCACCCCTCCCAGGTTTGCATTTCTTCTCTGAGGCTGCTGTTGTGGACCCAGGAACTGCTGTTGGCTAAAGGAAACTCTGCCTCTGACCACATGTGTATCCTCTGAGCCAGTGTGTATCCTTCTGAGCCTCAGTTTCCCAATCTGTAAATAGTGAGTAGCAGTTCACGAATACAGTGCACCTGATGGATGGGAGGGACTTAATAAGCATGGTGTGTTCATGGGCCTTTCTAGGCAGCCACTACTACAATGTATACATCTCTAGTGTTTTGGTTCATTCTACTTTTCCCAGGAAGTTCACATACTATTTCTTCATCTGCTGAGGCAAATACTATATCCTTGTTTCTTTCAGTTTTGTTGTTATTCTTTTTAGATGAGGTTTTTGATATGTTGGTGATAATAGATATCAGGAGTTTGCACTCTGTGGCCAATGGACCAATCTGGCCCACTGTTTGTTTTTTTACATAAAGTTTTATTGGACCACAACCATGGTCATTCAGTTCTGCATTGTTTGTGGCCTCGTTTGAACAGCAAGGCAGGGATGAGAAGTTCAGGCTTGCAAAGCCTACAATGTTCCCATGTGTTCCTTTGCAGAAAACTCTTGCTGACCTCTTAATAGAGGTAGGAGACTATGAGTGGTAGAACCAAGGCTAAAATAACGCTCACATCTACAGATACCTCCATCTTGGATTACGCTGGACCACATCTTCTCTAAATGAAAACAATAAAAATACAAATGGTGGCAGTCAATGGAAAAACCACTCTGAAAATGTTTTCATATGTGCTTTTCATAAATCTAAGGCATTTCTTTGCGGCCCTTACTCAGGACTCCTAGAGGGCAAGGCAGTGTCCAACACTGAGTACTGAAGGCAACTTGGGACTTGGATTCTAGGGCAGTGTCCTGAATTGGAGTCACACTGCAAGCTTATGGCTGAGTGGGGAAGGATCATAGCTTTTGTTTTAGAGGGACTTCGAACAAGGGCTGGTTTATTTCCATGCAAGTATTCCTTGCTACTTAGATATGGTCTATAGTGCCTCCTTGCCTGTTCCCCATTACCAAATCCAGCCTGAGTGCGATGGCTCTTGGAAGCTTCCGGAAGCAGTGCCGTGTGGTGGAGACTGCTCTCAGAGCCCTACTGCTGCCAGTCCCACGTGCAGAAGCACAGCTCCCTCCACCCCACACCATGTTTCCCAAATGTGTGCTCAGTGCCAAGTTAAGTCATGGGTGTTGGAGAGTTGGAGGGCAAATCTTGGAGGCCTTCTTTAAGAAGCATGCAGTCAGGTCCTGGACTAGCAGGTGCCCAAGACAGCTTGAGGAGGACACCTGGAGCAGCCCCGCCCACCCAAAGCAGTCCCAGCACTCTGGTCCCAGGCCAGTGGGTGCCCAGGACACCCTGAGGACCGCCACCCAGAGCTGCCTAGCCATAGTGCATACCTGCCAGGTCCAGATATATTGGTCCTGTCCCCATCACCAAGGATCTCAGGTTCCATTGTGGCATGCAGGCAGCCCTGTTCCAGCCCACCCTGCACCTCTGAGACCCTGGGACACATTGATACTCCCACCACCGCTGCACTTCAACAATCCAGCGGAATGCCCTGCACCCATAACAGGTTACTGATCCATGCTCTGGAGCCTTGATCCAAAAGATGCAGCAAGACAAAGCTCTAGGCTGAAGCAGCTTTCTGGAAGAAGGTGGTCATCGGAGGAGTGGTGTGTGACCCAACCCTTTGACCTGCAAGGAGCAGCACCTGAAGACCTGCCTTGCCTCAGCACAAGGAACCTCAATTCGAAGATCCAGAAAAAGATTTTCAAAAACGAGGAATCAAACTAGAAAAGCTTCACCTCAAACCTACAACTCCCCAACCAAGGAGCCCACGGACAGGACATGGGATGAAAACCTAGAAAAAATCATCAACAATTTGATTACTAAAAGGAACAATGAACCAAAAGAAGATTTAATGAAGGGACTAAGTGAGAAAACTCAAGAGATAAAAAATTCAATTATCAAAGAAATAGACATACTGAAAAAGGAAGTAACAGAGCTAAAATCTTCAGTCAATCACATCAGGGGAATGATGGAAGCTTTTAAAAATAGAATACCTTTGATTGAAAATGAAACCTCAGTTCTTGAAGAAAGAACTTCTGACAATAAGGAGAGGCTGAGTAAGCTTGAGTTCACTGATGACAAAAAAGGGAAAAAACTTACAAAGCATGAGCAGAAGTTTCAAAATGTCTAGGATGAAATTGGAAGAAATAATCTGAAAAGCAATTGGAATACAAGAAGAAACCGAACACAAACGAAGGGCATAAAGAACATTCTCAAAGCGACAGTTAAAGGCAAAATTTCCCATATTATAATAGAGTCAGATGTGCTCATCTAGGAAGCTTAATAGGACATCCAACAGGCCCAATCAAAAGAGAAGCTCACCGAGATGTATCGTATTCAAAATGTGTAAGAGGGAAATCAAGGAAAGAATATTCAAAGCTGCAAGAGAGAAACGCCACATCACATTTGGAGGCAAACCAATAAGGGTCACCTCTGACTTTTCAACTCAGAGTCTAGAAGCAGGAAGATCCTGGAAGGAGATATTTCAATCTCTGAATGATCACAACCTTCAGCCAAGAATACTAAACTCAGCAAAAATTAGCTTTATAATTGAAGGGGAAATAAGAGCATTTCATGATAAGATCAAACTTGTAGCATTCATGAACAGAAAACCAGAATTACAAAGAATTCTCAAAGATAAACTCCAGATAGAAGAACAACCAAACAATCCTCAAAACTCACAGAGGAAATTCAATAAAATAGGACTGTATAGAACTCACTAATAAAACACGATGACTGTGAACCACAACCACATAATTATTCTAACACTGAATGTTAATGGTCTCAACACACCAATCAAAAGACACAGATTAGCAGATTGGATAAAAAAACATAATCCAAAAATATGCTGCTTACAGGAGACCCATGATACAGCCAAAGGCATCCACAGATTGAAGGTGAAAGGATGAAAAAATCTACCAGGTGTATGGCCCAAGAAAGCAAGCTGGTGTTGTAGTACTTATATCTGATAAAGTAGATTTCAACCATAAGCTAATCAGAAGAGAACAATACATCAGGAAGATATAACCAAAGTAAATCTCTAGCTCCAAACACTAATGCTCCCAAGTATGTGGAAAAAAATACTCCAGGACATAAAACCACTTATGGAAATCAACCCAATAATATTGGGAGACTTTAATATTCCTCTATCACCAATAGACAGATCATCAAAGCAAATAAACAATAAAGAGATCTCCAGCCTAAACAACTCCATAAATCAAATGGGCTTACCTCCCCTTCTTGTTAGAAACACATGGATCCTTCTCCAAAATAGATCATATTCTGGATCATAAGGAAATCACAGCAAATATAAAATAGTAGATATTATCAGATGATGATGCCACAATTCTAGTAATTAACAGCAAAAATACATATGTACATGGAGATTGAATAATACCCCATTAAATGAAGAATGGATCCAAGAAGACATGAGAGCAGAAATCAAGAAATTCTTAGAAACAAATGAGAATCAAGGCCCAACATATTAAAACCTCTGGAACAGCATGAAAGCATTGTTAAGGGAAAATTTATAGCACTGGATGCCTGCATTAGAAGTCAGGAGAGATCCTGAATAAATAAGCTTATGCTCCACCTCAAATGCCTACAAAAGGAAGAACAATCTAATCCCAAAACCAGCAGAAGGCAGGAAATACTCAAGATCAGAGCCGAAATCAATGAAATTGAAAACAAAACAAAATGAAAATCAATAAAAAGAATAAATGAAATAAAGAACTGGTCTTTCAAAAAACTAAATAAAATTGACCAACCCTTAGCCAACTTACTAAAAGTAGGAGGGAAATGAAGTAAATCAACAAAATCACCAATGAAAACAGAGCAGTCACCACTGCCTCTACAAAAATCCAATGAATTATCAAAACCTATTTTGGAAAACTATACACCTCTAAAATAGAATCTGGAAGACAAAATCTGGACCAATTTCTAGACACATACAACACTGTCAAATTGACGCTGCATATTGAAAGCCTAAATAGCACAATAACAGAAACTAAAATCAAATAGCAATTAAAAGCCTTCCAATGAAGAAAAGCCTTGGACCTGATGGATTCCCTACTGAATTTCACCACATCTACGAAGAGGAACTAACGCCTCTCCTTATTAAGCTATTCCAAGAAATTGAAAAGGAGGGAACTTTCCCACTTTCTATGAGGCAAACACAACACTAATACCAAAACCCAACAAAGACACATCAAAAAAAAAAAAAAAGAAAAAGAAAAACTACTGACCAATATCCCTGATGAACATAGATGCAAAAATCCTTAATAAAATTCTAGCAAGCCATATTCAAAAACACATTAAGAATATAATTCAATTTGATCGAGCAGGGTTCATTCCAGGGATGCAAGGCCAGTTCAACACGCACAAATCAATAAATGTGATTCATCAGTTAAACAGAATTAAGGACAAAATCCATGTGATCATCGCGATTGACACAGAAAAGTGCTTGATAAAATCCAGCCCCCATTTATGATAAAAAGTACTCCAGAGAAAACAGGGATCAGAGGAACACATTTTAACTATGTAAAGGTCATATATGACAAACCCACAGCTAGAATAATACTAAATGGAGAAAAGCTGAAAGCATTTCCACTAAACTTGGGAATAAGACAAGGCTGCCCGCTCTCACCACTTTTATTCAATATAGTCCTTGAGACCCTAGCCGGAGCAAGCAGGCAAGAGAAGGAAATCAAAGGGAGAAGAATAGGAAGAAAAGAAGTCAAGCCATCCCTTTTTAAAAGCTGATGAAATGATCCTATATCTTGGAAGAACCAAAAAACTCCACCAGAAAGAAAACTGCTTGAGTTTATGAACAGATTTAGCAAAGTGCAGGCTACAAGATCAACATGCATAAATCAATAGCTTTCATATATGCTAACAATAATAGGGCAGAAGAAGAAATCAGGAAATTGGTCCCATTCACAATATCCTCACACACACACAAAAGTAACAAGCTAAGTAAAAGACCTCTACAAGGAAAACTCTCGAACACTCAAGACATTGAAGAAAATCTGAAAAGATGGCAAGATGTTCCACATTCTTGGTTAGGCAGAAGTAATATAATTAAATGGCCATTCGGCCAAAAGCACGATATGGATTCAATGCAGTTCCCATCAAGATACCAATGTCAGGTGGGCCAGGGACAAGGCTGCCACTGTGGTGTGTGGAATGGCCATGGGGTCTGAAGTGAGGTGGAGCAACAGGATGCATAGGAAGAATCTGAGAACTATTCAGGAAGGGGACAGGTGTGGTTGCTGTGGCCTTGCTCCTGTCATATGGTTAGGGTCCATGCAGCAGCTGAAGAGGCCACCGCGTGCATACCAGGGCAATCTCCAAGCCCAGAGTAACCGAGTGGGAAATGCAGAGTTCTACTTGAAGTATGCAACTCTCTGAGGCAGTGAGATCTGAATGGTGAGGTGGGCAAGTCCTGAAGGGGCTGAGGTGGCCCTGGAAGGGACAGGAGGGGCAGTCGAAACAGAAGTCATGGAGAGGTGAAGGAATTAAGGCTCCTGCACATTTTCTTTGCAGGAAGGGGGTGACAAATAGTACAGGGCTGGACTCCGACTGTTTGTGGCATGGCATACAATTCCGTGTGTGTGTGTGTGTGTGTGTGTGTGTGTATACAAGCATGATCTTGGGTGGGGTGCACAGAGGTGACACCTCTCTTAGGGATGCAGATCATAATGGCTGCCCATCTTCCCGGCAAGTCCGGGACTGGTGACTTTGATGTTCCCATCCCCTTCCCTGCAGGGACAGGTGAGAGTACAGAAAGGATTTAACCTCAGGAAATGAAGATTAAAAAATATCAATCATACACACACAGAGAGCTAAATGAAAAGGAGCTGGAAACAGTTCTTCATCTCACAGAGATGGAGATAATTCGATGTTCCACATACCCAAGTATCTGAAAGGCAGGCAAGAGTGACATCTCATAAGTGCCAATCACACTGCTCTTAATGACGTCTTCAGAAGTGTGGAAGTTCAAGGCCGCTGCAGCCCCAGAGGAGCCCTGCGTCATATACAGGCTAGAGCAGTGTGTGAACTCCCTTTGCAGGAAACAGGGTGTCCACTTCCAAGATGATATTACTTTCTCCCCATCAGGATAGCTTGACTTTTATGGGTATTTAAAATCATACTAGCAAAGCACTCTGGTGTTCTGCGTAGGTCTTGTCCTGGTTCCAGGACTCCAGTCTGCCAATTCATCATCCTCATGAGTCCAAATACCCTAAAATATGGCCCTTGAGGTTCTTCCTGGACAGACCGACCTTGCCGATTTTGCAGTGGCCTCGGAGAAAGCTTCTCTGAAGCTTGGGAAGCCCTCCAGAAAGGACCATGCCCTTGCCTTGGGGCACTCAGCTTCCCTTCAGTCTTGGGCTATTTTATTCAATGACAACATCCACCTCTCCTTGGGACCTGGCCTCTGGTTTTCTCTTTCACTATTCACACAATTTTACAGTATCTGGTGAAATCAGAAGGGAGCCCAGACATGAACTCCACTTCCCACCCTGTCCCCACAGATAAAGTCTTGTTTAGTCAAACAACCCTTATTTAATGGGCTGGATGTAGCTTATACAGGTGGCCTGTCCCGGAGTTGTGACCTTCAGTTCCTGGCTAGCCTGGAGAATTATCCAAAGAAGCCAACAATATGGTCTCCTGGGAGCCGGGAAGCCTCACCCTCTTGATATCTCCCAATCCCTGTGGCTCGCTGCTTTAGTGCAACCCTCTTGTGTCACCAATAAGCCACCATCAGCATAGTCTGTCCAGTGGCAGGTGTCTTGTGCTCAACCTCCCACACCCTGTGGAGAGAATCCCTGCCTCACCAATGGGAGGCTCCAACAAGAGGCAGACAGGCTTGGGTTCAAATCACATCTCCCCCCCGGGATTCAGCTGTGTGATTTGGGGAGACAATTAGGACTGTGACATTCATTTGGAATTCTGAGTCCGAGTCCCCTCAACTGTAGAGCAGCACTTGTTTTATGTATTGTTGGGACGATGGCATGGGAAGTTTTATTGGACCAATCTGTAGTGAGCATCTGCAGGGTGCCAGGAACAGGGATCGTAGAGAGGACCAGGAATAGGGTTTCTGTCCTCAGAGAACGAATATTCTAATGGGGGACACAAACAACAAGAATTTAGAAACTGATGATGTGGTTACAGACAGCGTCAAGTGCTATGAGGAAAAGAATTCATAGAATCAGAGGACTGAGATGGTATGTGCTGGGCGGAGGCTAGGGGTGAGATGACCTTCTTGGCGGGTCCCCTGGGTGGTGATGTCAGAGCTGCCATTGGAACAGCTGGGGACAGATGTAGACTGAGGGACTGGACAGTGCAAATGCCCTGAGGTAGGAGCTCACCAGACATTGGAGCAATGCACTAGAAGTCAGCTTGGCTCAAGTGTGAGAGAGGAGGTGTGCCCTGCCCAGACGAGTGCTCCACGGTGAGCGCCCGCCCACTGTGGGGCAGGACAACTCAGCTCTGTCACTTTGAATCAGAATTATACAAAGCGGGAACCAGAGGAAGGTGAGGCTGGTGAAAGGCCTGACTGGGGAGTATTTTTAAAGAAATGCAGCTTATCCAGAGATCAGAATAGAAAGAGCAAGACTAATGGAGATCCTGCTGGGAACGGCTTCAGTGAATAATTAACAGCCACTTGAAACTAGTGCCTCGACTAATGGAAATACCAAGCTTCTAATCGTTGTTTTTAAGTACTAGGCAGGAGTTCAATTTCTTCCCTGCTTGGCTGGGCATCACATCTCCTTGGACTTGCATCCCACCCTCATTACCTTCTAGATATGCAGAGCAGTCGTTAAACAGTACAAGCCTCAGTTTTCCCATCTGTAAAGCGGGGATGATGGTAGCAGCATATATTTTAGAGGATTATTGGATAGATAAACTGAGATAAACCCTGGGAGATTCTTAGCATACTATGTGTGGCCCTGATAAGAGTCCCCAAGATTAATAAATTAAATATTTTTTAAAAATATTTGTCCATTATTAATTGATCGCTTTTTTTTTTAAAGAAAGAGGGGACAGAGAGAGAGAGAGAGAGAGAGAGAATCAATTTTATTTATTTTATTTAGTTTTTCACATGGCTTTCCTTGCTCTGAGACTTCGTTGTGTATGTGGTGCTGGGGTTTGAACTTTCGTACTTGCGCATGCGAGGCAAGCGCCGTAACCGCTGAGCCACCGCCCCAGCCCCTAATTGATCGATTTTTAAAATTCAAATATTAAAGTTACAAGTTACTTTGACTTGATGTGAGACAGGTCTTCTGAATTACTGGGATGTTACTAAATAAGCTTCTCCATTGTCTATCTGCTTGGTGATTTTTTTTTTTTAATAAAGAGAGAGGGACAGTGAGAGAGACAGAGAAAGAGAGAAACAACTTTATTTAGTTTTTCACGTGGCCTTCGTTGCTCCAACACTCAGTTGTGTACGTGGTGCTGGGGTTTGAACCTAGATCCTCGTGCTTGCCAGGCAAGCACCGAAACCGCTCCAGCTCCTGCTTGGTGATATTTGAGGGTAAGGGGATTTATGCAGTGTTTTGGAAATTCCATCCTTTAAATTTTTCTTAGAAAAGAAATTATTTAGTTAAAATTTCCACAACTCCACTGTGGAAATTAAAGAGGATTCAGACAAGTATTCAGAAGAACAAAAAATCTTCTGTACTTTTGTAAACCTGGATCAGTTACAAACACTTTTTTCTGTTAGATTTTTCTCTGTGTGCTATAAGACACAGTTTATATCTCATATGTATCATTTTTATTCTCATTTGAGTCTACATTATATCATAAGCATGTATATGTGCTATTATTAATCTCCATAAATATTTTAATGGCTATATCATACTATATTATTTGGATTGACCATAATTTTCCTAATGGTTTCCTTACCATTGGCCATTTAAATGCTCTCCTACATTTAATTTACTACTATTTCATTTGTTATAAATAATGCTTAAATAGCAAATGAAGATATCTAATATCTAATTCCAAAGATTTGGGACTTTCACTAAAGATTGTAATTTCTTTGATGAGTTTCACAATAAAGTCTGTTGGTACCTCACATGTGGAAGGGAAGACTTCGAGTGGTGTAGACTATGGAAGTATGGCCTGTCAGCCAAATCCAGCCAGTGTGCTTTTGTAGATAAAGTTTTATTGGAACACAACCATGTTCATTTGCTTCCATATTGCATATGGCTTGTTTCAGGCTGCAAGGACAGAGTTGCATGGTTTAGGCTTGCAAAACCTGTAATATTTACTATCAGACCCTTTACCAAAAAGGTTTGCCAATTCCTGATGTAGAATGCAAGGGAGCTCAGGAGTTCTCATTTGAAACCCAATAGTACTAAACCTTGCATTTTCACTAATATTTTAAGATATTCTTATTTAATTATGCAAAATGCAAATATAGGGAAATTAACACATAAAACAACAAAAATGACATAAAACTCAAAATGCATACTTCATGGGCATGACCAGTCCTGTTCCCTCCACTTTCCTCCTCCACATTTTAGTTTGGACCAAAGATTGATAGAAAAACCCCCATAAACTCAGGAGCAGAATTTAGCGTGTATATAAGTTTTATTATAATAAAGACATTCTCAAAAACCGGTGGGGAGGAGGAAGATTATTCTGCATGTGGTGATGACATATGGTATGAGGTAGGGATTGGATTCAAAACAAACACGAAGATGAACTTCAGATCGAGAAATAAGCTTGGACAGCACCGCTGCAAAGGAGTGTCCTTCCCATACATCCTTCAGGCTCTGAGGACACCCACCGATTCCTCAAAACAGTGTTTTAAAATGTGAAAAACGAAATATGATAACTAAGGAAACCAATTATGTAGAAATTTTATAAAGTGAAGTAAAATACATGTTTTTTTATTATGAAATTATCTGATAATATTTGGCAGAGAATCTGATCACTATAGCAATTTTAAAATAGTGATGAGCTTAAACAAAATTTTAAGACATCTGCATCAACTGTAAGTGTAAAGTGAAAATAAGTGTTCATTTATTTTGGTGACAAAATCAACAGTCTGTTAGTACCATTGTGATTTGTTACCCCCATTCATAATAAAAAGAAATGGTATGTGTTTATTAGAGGTTAGTGAACATAAAAGTGTATTTTTCCCCTTCATCCAAGTACACTGACTCTTTGAATTCTCGATTAATGCCAGTCAGTAAAATAACCCTCCAGTAGGGGCTGGGGCAGTGGCTCAGTGGTTACAGTGCTTGCCTGGGATGCACAAGAGCACAGGTTTGAACCCCAGCTATCACATACACAACCAAGTGTCAGAGCAATGAAAGGTACATGAAAAACTAAAATTGATTCTTTCTTTCTCTGTCTGGCACTGTCCTTCTCTCTCTAAAAAACAAAACAAAACAAAAAAAGCCCTCCAATAAAGTTAAGGAAATTTTGTTGTTGTAGTTCTTTTTTTATTTTGTTTTCTTAAAAGACAGAAAGACAGTGAGAGAAAGAAAGAAAAAGAGAATCAGTTTTATTTAGTTTTCATGTGGCTTTCGTTGTTCCGACACTTGGTTGTGTATGTTGTGCTGGGGTTCAAACACACATGCCCGGCAAAACACAGTAACCGCAGAGCCACTGCTCCAGCCCCCTTGTAGATGTTTTTAATGTGAGGGAAAATGCCTCTAAAAAGTGACACCCCCCACGAGCACACAAAAAATCGATTGATTTGTCTCTATTAAAATTCAGACGTTTTGTTCAACAAAGCTGAAGGTGACTTTGTTGGAGAAAAACGTCTCGAACCTCTAAAACCAATCAAGGATTAATATCTTGAGTTTACAAGAAGCTTTTGAAAATCAACAAGGAAAAGACAGAAAGCCAGTAGAACGTGGGTAAGGGTTCTGAACAGACACAGAGGGGACATCTTAAATGTGTGATAATGGGGAGATGCTCAACCTCAATTGTAATTTTAAAAAAAAGGAAAATTAAAACATTTATGAAATAGACATTATACATCATCTCATGTCCCAAAAATGAAAACCTAATACTATCAACTATTGGCAATAACACTGGGAAAATGAGAACCCGCATGCACCGTTGCTAGAATATAAACATTTACAACCATTCTGAGAGCTGTCCATCAGCAATTGCTGACATCAAGGAGCACATATTGGATGACTCATCCCACATCCTGAATCCATGAGCAGGGGGCTCTGGAAATCCATTCTTTAACTGGATGAATGCGAGGCTCTTGATCCAGTGTTGTCAGTGGGAGAGGGAACTGGAGACAGCTGGGGTAAAAGCGGGAAGGTGTATCCCAGTGGTACCTGCTATTGAGCAAGGGCAGCCCTAAGGGGTCTGCAATAGCCAACCCCAGAAGCCAGCCTGCCATGAGTCTGATTTGTACGCAGTTAGACTGCCAGCTCAGAACAATCCGAGGAGCTAACAGTGACGGTTATAACAATTAGCCCTAGCTGTCTAGGACTTGATTAGTAACTGACAGCTTCCATAATTTTTGTTCTCATTGCCAATTTAGGACCAATTAGAGAAAGCCAAATATGTACCCCTAGCCAATCACATCGGACACTCTGCTTCCATTGGCCCACCTGCAGCTTCTGCAAGCCTGCACGCAGCCTCTGGCAGGGCACCCCTGGACTCTGTCTCCACTATTGTTTTCCAGTTCCTCTGCCAGCCTTTGAGTCTTTGCCAAATGCAAATGGCAATGTGTGACTCTTTTGCTACAGCAAACTCCCCAAAGAAATTTGGCTTGTCCTCAACTGCTGAGCTTTTGTTTATCCGTGTACTCCCCAAAGGGATCTGCTGGGCACACTGGGGAGGTACCCCTTTGTCAGGTAGGAGTGTCCATGGGGACTGTGTGCCATGAACCAAGAGAGTCGCCAAACCCTCAGAGATCCATAAATCAGAAAGCAAATCATTAAAATCATTTAAAAAAATGGTAGTTTGATTTCTTTCTGTGTTGTCTCTCTTCTGAAATCTCTTCTGCGCCTGTGCTTTTCCGGGCTTGGGTTTGGAGGCTGATGATCCAGATCACTTTTCAGCCAGGTGGGGGCGCTCAAGACGCCAGAGGAGGGAAGCACCGAGTCTCCACATCACTTGAGCTGCAGGTGCAGAGACCAGAGAGGTCCTATGAAAGTCCCTGCCAGAGCTGGAACCACTTTAAGCGATTGCTGCAAAGGCTGAGGTAGGAGTCTAGACTCTAGATTTCCCCCTACGGCCTGCTTTTATCTCTGTTAGAGCACAGTTTAAGCCAGTGTCCTCCTTTTTAACCACTCAATGCTGAAGATTAAGGGGAAAAAAAAAATCCCCAATGATTTCATCTCACTCTTTTTCAGGGAAAATTACTTTTCAGAACCATTTAATCTTCTGTGAAGGTTATAATAGAGGACTTAGGTTCAGTTGAGCCATTTATTAAGATATGGGCTACCAAGCCCAATAGGAAAAAATAAACAAACAACTAGCAGTTTACTTGGATTTATGCACAGTCTGTCTAATCAATCAATCTGTAAACATTATGCAAATGTGTGTAAACCCAAACCTAGCCCAGACTTTACGTATGCATTGTTATGTAAACGATCAATCTTGTTAATGCAAATATTAATATAAACCTGACATTAAACACAAGTTTACATAGCCTTGCTAGTTGAAGTCAGCTTGATTTACATTGAAATGTAAATAGCAATAGTGCTCTTTTTTGGGGCTTTGGAAAACAGACTGACTAGAGGTCACTGAGTGGCCAGTCCCCACCAGTTCCCCAGACTCCCAATCCTTTCATCTAATGCATCTCATGAAGACTTTGGGGAGAATTTGGGTGGCCGCCCATCCACCCCTCAGGGTGTCCTTATTTTTTATATTTCTTCTCTCCAAATTGGGATCTTTCTAGAGCTACTTTTAGGATCAAATGACCCCAGTCTCAGAACAAATAATGCAAGGAACATCATTCACTAACTTTCTCTGAGGGCTCTAGGCAGGTGTTCTGGTCACAAGACTTGCTAGTATGAAGAGTACTGGACAGCTCTGTGAGGGACAGGTCTCCAGCCACACGGCCCAAGTCCTTCCTTCTCCTGGCTGGCTTCTTATCTCATAGTCTGTTTTAAATGTCACTTCTTCAGACAGGCCTTGCTTGACCACCTATTCCAAATAGGTTTCCTCCCTGACTGTTCCCGTGCACGGCATCCTGTACATTACATTCACAAATGCCTTTCTCAGTTTGTGATGACATCATTTATTTAT
>PVKS010026480.1:0-28614 GCA_004027875.1 Aplodontia rufa | reverse complement strand
TATTAGGTTGAGTTCATTTCAGTGGTCTCTAAGAAACTTTAGATCTCTCAGTATCTTAAATTCTTAGTAAGTTATGTGGAAGTTTAAGATCTTTCTCTTTTGATAAATTTAGATTAGATTCACTTAAAAATACTCTGGATGATTAAATATAAATTTGTTGGCACGTGTTCCTATTATATTTTTTCAGATTGTTACTTTCTTTAGCAAATGAGTAATTGGTGCTACTAATGTGTATTGATCTGCTATGATCCAGAGTTCTAGCATTGTATCAGTACTGTAGTCCTAGCATTGCACTACCTGTGGAAATCAAAAAAGACCCTGGCCTTATTTGCATTATAATCCAGCAGGTGTGAGCTGAGTCTTATTCTAGGAGAGGAACTTACATACGTTATTTCTAATCTTTTTACAGCTTTGGAAAGTTAAGTTTTGTTCTCTTTTTTTTTTTCCAGGTAAGGAAACTGAGGCTCAGAACAATTAATTAAATTTTCCAAGGTCACACATTTGGTAGTGACAGAGAAAAAATGCAAATCCAGACCTTTCCTACCCCACAGCTTTTCACTACTATTTCTGTACTTGGTGATTAGTTTTCAGATAGGGTAATTTTTAAAATATGGTTTCACATGTATCCTCGGAGCTCAAGTCTGAATTTTTATATTTCTAGTCTGAATTTTGTCATCTATTTTCTATATGATTTTATCAGTGGTACTGACTAAAGTTCACTAAAGAGAAATTGTTTTAAGGTTCAGCTTTTTAAAAATCTCCTTAGCCTTGAACTTGATTTCTAAACTTTGTAAATATGCATGTTTTTCCCCATATCATATCTTTTTTTTTTTTTTTTTTTTTTTTTTTTTTTTTTTTTTTTTTTTTTTTTTTTTTTTTTTTTTTTTTTTTTTTTTTTTTTTTTTTTTTTTTTTTTTGGTGGTGCTGGGGATGGATCCCAGGACTGTGTGCATGCCAGGCAAGCACTCTATTTCTGAGCCACATTCCAAGGCCTGACATGTTTTTTGAATATTTAAATTTTTAATATTAACTCACTATTGTGTTTATGGGCTGACCAAAATATTTTGTACATAGTATGAAATTGTTTTTGTTAGTTTCTCTAGGTCAGATAGCCACCAAATAAACATTGTTAATCCTCTTCTATTGTTTCAGATTCGATGGGAACTTTAATACCAATGTATCTAGAACAATTAGTTGTGATCGACTTTCTACAACTGTTAATAGCCGAGCCTTCAATCCAGGACGAGACTTAAATTCAGGTCAGTAATTTGTTGGTTTTATAAAGGTGAACTATGTTCTATCATGTTTAAGTTGAATACATGGATTCCCTCAAACATTTTCTTTAAGCTTTGAAGAAAAGTGTCACATACCTGAAATTGGATATTTCTTACCAGTAAGTTAACCCTCAGTAGGGAGAGAAAGAAAAAAAATCAAGCTGGCATGTGAATAGTTACACATCTACCATCTAGTTATACATATGGCTCATGCCAAGGACCTTGCTAGCCTCTTCAATCTATTATCTCATTTGTTGTGATATTTGCAATTGTATTTTAAAGGTTATTTTAGGGACCTAGTTATCTTAGCAGTAAGAGCTGTTGGATTTCATTTGCATTCCCTATTTATATTTTTAAATTTGGGCTTTTGAATTTTTTTTTTTTTTTTGAAGAACGATGGGAGGGCTTTTCTCCTAGTCAACTTTAGCATATAATATCATATATTGAGGTTGGAGTTGCTTTCTGTTTCACTGGAACTCAAGTACATGCGGTGGTAAGAACCATGAGGTGTCTATGTTTATATAGCTGCTGACAGTGATGTCCCTGCTTTCTTGCCCTGGAGTTCCACTCCATATTTCTCCCCTGTTTTGTCTTGTGTACTCTTGCTGACTGATGGATTTCAGAACCTGGAGGCTTCACCTTTTAAGAGCTGGAAGAAACTTTACAAATAATAGCAGTCTTAATTTTCAGATTTTAGTGAGAGCTGAATCTGAATCCCAAAATGGTCTAAGTCTTCCCTTATTGCTAGGATGTTGAGGGATCAAATCCTTAAACATGAGGAGTGTATTTCCCAAAGCTCAGTTCTTCTAGAGACATGCAGAATCTAAGAGAAAAGCCAGAGGGCAAGAATATTTACTTGTAGGGATCCATCCAGTCTCTGGGAAGAAATTGTATTCAAGAGGAATGGTATATACAAACCATGTAATCTATTGCATCTTAAAAAAAAAAAAGAATTGTAAGTTTTGTGTTTTTCAGGGATTATAAAATTATAGCTGCCAGATAAATGGTCCAACCTAAATCTGCCAGGCACATTCTGTGGGCCAGTATACAATAGAGTCAATAATTTTTTAATTGGTCAGGAAGCCTTCAGGAGCAGGTAAAGTTTATTGCTAAAAACGAAGCTAAATGAGACTATTTTTCATTAATAAAATACAGAAGAGAGTAGATAAAGGCATGGAACAGTCTTAGAAAATTGAGTGTGGAAGATTTCAAAGCTGGCACAGGGCACAGAGCTAGCACTTGATTCTCTAGGTTTTCAAATTCAGTACTTTACCTCTTTCGCTCAAAAAAGTTCATTAACACAAGACTTGTGACTGGGTCCAGAGATTTAAGGTTGAAATAGCATCCTCAAATATAATCAGATATAAGTGTGTCCCCAAAATGCACAAGGTAATTCAATTGTGTGTGTAGTTATTATTTTTTTACAATCCTTGCAAACTTGTAGGATTATCTATTCGAATTAATAAAGAAACAACAGTGCATTATTCATTCAAACAAGATCCACTAATTAATGGTCATGTTTATGTTTTAGTGATGGAACAGTGGAGTATTTTTGCTTTCTTATTTTAACTAAGCATTAATTGCTTTTATAATCAGGGGAAAGTAAAACAAGAGGACATTTGAGATAATAGTCCATTAGTGTCTGTGGGGATTGGTTCCTTTATACACTCTGAGGATACCAAAATCAGTACCTGCTCAAGTCCTTTTTATAAAATGGTGTAATGTTTGCATATAACGTTTTAAATCTTCCTTATATTTTCTATCATCTCCTGATTATTTATAATACCTAGTATTATGCAAATACTAGTAATTGTCATACTGTATTGTTTAGGAAATAATAACAAGAAAAAAGATTCTGTACCTATTCAGTACAGATTTGATTTTTTTCTGAATATTTTCAATCTGAGGTTGGAAGAAATCCACTGATGTAGAGGGCTGACTGTATTTTTAAATGCGTTTGTTCTCCTTTTGGTAGATAATGTCTTTCTTAACATGCCTCTGACAACAGATCCTCAGTCTGGTGTTGAGTTTCTAGACGAAGCTCCATTACCTCCTGGCCCTGTGATTGGGATAATAAAAAAGGCCAACTAGGACAGGCTGAGGGCAGTGCATGCTCACTCAGGTCCAGAATGGGGCTTCCCAGCCAGGGCCACCAGCCTCAGTGGGCAGGTCAGACCTTGGAGAATCTGGAAGCTTCTGTAGCTCGGGTCACATCCTTAATTCCTTATTTTGAAGGATCAAATCCCTAAACATTAAGAGTGTATTTGCCAAAGCCAAGTTCTCATGTAGATGTGCAGAACCCATTCATCCATCATTAGTTTAGCATTATGCCTTTTTCTTAATGAATACAGGAAGCAAATTTTCCAAGTTATGGCCTCCTCTCTACTAACTGGAAATAAATACATAACTATAATATGTTCAACAGTTACTTAATATACGTCTTCTACATGGTAAATACTAGTCAGGAGCTGTATAAAAAAAAGCAAAGTACTTACGATTAGGGGGTTAAGAACCAGGTCCGATGATGAGAGTGCTGCTGTGGTTCTGCTGTGTCCCTGTGAGACTGGTGGGAGGAGCCTAATGGCAGGTGTTTAGGTCCTGAGGCCCCACCCTCCTGAATGGGTTGATACCAATTATTAAAGGGCTTGAGGCAGCAATTTGGTGTCTTGCTTTCTCTCACCCATGTGATGTCTCCTACCATTCCTCAAGAAGATCCTCTATCGCTTATAAGTTACTCATGCTATGGTGTTCTGTTGTAGCAGCACAGAACAAAGATAGGTGCTATCAAGGAAAAGTAATTTAGAAATGAGACACAGAGTATCATTGGTTGGTGATTCCAGGTGGAAAGAAGAGACTTACTATTTTATGTAAGGCCTCAATGGTGAGATCTGAAAAATTCATGGGGATGACTGGGGGAAGTGTATCCCAGGCAGAAGTCTTGGGCTGGCAGAATGTTTGGTGTGCTCAAAAGGTGCAAGAAGCTGTGGTGGATTGAACAAGGAGGGAGAGTAGATTAGGTCAGAGAAGTACTTGGGAGCCAGATCATTGAAAGCCTTTCTTTACTGGGCATTTTAAGGACTTTAACTTTTGTCTAAATAAAGCATAGGGTCATTGGGAGGATTTCATGAAAGGAAGCAATATGATTTAATTTGAGCTGCTATGACAAGAACAAGGCCAAAGTGCAGGCATTTAAGTGAGATTCATACTAGATGCCCAAGTTAGGACTTTAGACAGTTAGCTGTACAGACCTATAGTCCAGGGACAGAGCCAGACTAGAGATTTAAATTTGAGGTTCATAGTGTCTAGGCATAGTACCTGAATCACAGAGCTTACTAAAATCATACAACAAATGACTGGAAGTAGAAAAGAGAAGAGCTCAATAGACTGTCTTGGGACCCTTTGTCACTTAGAGGACTCAGAGAAAATGCAAGGAATTAGAAGGGACAGTCAGTTTAATAGGGGAAGAACCAAGAGGATCATCTCCCTTAAGCCAAGTAATCAAGGTGTTTCAAGATAGAGGGGAAGATTGACTGTGTCAGGCAGCCCCAGCAAGATGAGGGTTAGAAACATAAACATAGGATTTAGCAACATGCTGTGATCATTGGTGAGCCTGAAAAGAGGTGCTGGATAAAGTAGAGAACAGAACGAAAGACTGATGCTCTTGAGATGGGAGGAGAGGAGCTGGGGACAATAAGTGCCTGAGATTTGCTTAAAGAAAAGCTGCAGGGCCATAGGAGTCCAGAAGACATTTTTAAGTTGAAAGAAGTTTCAGAAAGTTCATGTGATAAAGGGATTGATCCAGTGGAGAAAAGCTAATGACATAGGAACCTTCTCCTTGATGAGATGAGAGATGATGGCATTGCAGACCAAGTGAGAAGAGGAGGGAAGAAAAAGTCAGCAGACAGGGATGCTCAGAAGTTGATAGGTGTGGTGTCACAATGCCTGGAACCTGGGGACATTCCCTTTTCACTATTCTGTTTTCTTAGAAAATCAGGAAGCAGGGCTGGAGCAGTGACTTGGCGTTATAGTGCTTGCCTGGCATTCGCAAGGACACGGGTTTGAACCCCAGCACCACGTACACAATGAAATGTCAGAGCAATGAAAGCCACATGAAAAACTAAATGAAGTTGATTCATATTCTCTCTCTCAAAAAAAAAAAATTAGGAAGCAAGATCATTAGCTAAGAGTGAAAACCAGGAAAGAAAAGTTAAAGACCTGTTAGCTGTGTTACAGTCCCCTTCTCTTACTGAGGTTTCAGAGCAAAACTCCGCTATACAAATAACCAAGAATCCCCGCAAGGGCTGGGGTGTAACTCAGCAGTAGAGTGCTTGTCCAGCTTACATGAGGTCCTAGGTCAATCCCCAGCACCAATAAAATAAAATAAAGTAAAAGAAACCCTATGAAGTGCAGTGTGTGTTGTTAAGGGAGAGAGAGTTAAAAGAGTTTGAAAACTAAAGTAGAAATGGCAGGAGTAAGTTGAACATAGAGACCAGATCTTGAATTTTGATGTTTCTAAGAGCATGACTCAAGTGTAACCTACTGCCTACCAAGAGTGGTTCTCAGCACAGTTGACACAGCTAGATTTACAAGCAGCCTTTGGCAATATTTAGGTATTTAAGAACTGCCTTGCTTTTGAAGTCTTGTGACGCTGTAGAGGCAAAGGCTGAATCCCAAAGTCCACATACTTGAGCATTTATTTGTAATACGAGAAGAGTGGTAGGTGGTGAAGGGTGACCTCAGAGTCCCCCCTTTTCCTCCTCCTACAGCGCATACCCCTTTTCAGAACAGAGTTAATGTGCTCCATAGGCTATCACATGTCCGATATTTACATCTGTAAGATGTCCAGCCTCAGGCACTTGCAGACTGTATATAATCCATCAGTGGGCTCCTAATTGATA
This sequence comes from Aplodontia rufa, assembly GCA_004027875.1. Lineage (NCBI taxonomy): Eukaryota > Metazoa > Chordata > Mammalia > Rodentia > Aplodontiidae > Aplodontia > Aplodontia rufa. The sequence continues at coordinate 22,442 of PVKS010026480.1, read as the reverse complement.
ACACAGTTTCAGATTGCCGGTCAGACTAGCTGGAAACAGACTCACATAAATTATAAACCATTCTTAGATTCATTTATCCAAAACTAGGTCATGTGTTCATGCATCCAACACACATGTGCAGTCTTTTTGTTAAAACCACTGCTGCCAGATCTTTACTTTCTAAATTGACTCCTTGTCCCTGATTCCATTCAAGTAACTAAAGTTTGACAGCGCATGTGTTAGATTATGGTTCTGGTAATGTTTTGCTCAGGTTCTTTCCTGCTTTTATCCCTCGTTTCTCTCTCCCTCCCTCCATCCATCCATTCCCCCCCCCACTCCTGTCAAATTCCTGCTGAGCTATTTTCTTGTGCCGATCCCTAAAGAGAGTTTATTTGAAGAGTCCAAGGAAAGTTGCCTCTTGCTCTCTTGAGTTATGCAATTGAGGTGAGAGTGGAAGTGGGACTTAGTCTTTCTCACTGAAAGGAAAAGTGTCTGGACTTTATTGTGTTTGATTTAAAGAGCATTTGAAGTTGTAAACTTCAATCTTGGTAATGTTGCAGTCTTCATTGAGATATAGGATTCACAGGGTGTGAGGGGCATTTAGAAGTCACGTTACAGAGGTAAATGCTACAGGAGGTACAAGTGGCCCCTGAAGGCTGTAGACTGCTGTACTAATTTCAGCAGCTTCAGCATTTCCTTCCATGGTGAATAACCACTGTTCTCCCTTCTTTAAAATATAGATGTTCCCCAACTTATAATGGTTTCATAATGGGGCAAAGGCAAAACTGATTCATTAGAAACTATATTTGAATTTTGATCTTTTCCCAGGGTAGCAGGGTGAGGTTTGAGAACCTCTCGGGATGCAACTCCCCACCAGTCACCTCAGTCAGGAGAGGAGACAACGAGACTCCATAGTGTACTGTGTTCCTCAGCCAGGATGTACAGTAGGTCATGCATTAAATGCATTTTTCTAATTACAATGCTTTGAACTTAATGGTGGATTAATCCGGACAGAGCTGCATTGTAAGTCAAGGAGCATCTGCATCATGAAAATGATCTGTTAAATAAGCATGGACAGATTCTCCTGGTAACAATGCAGTAAAAAGGCCATACTCTATCTAAAATAAAAAAATAAGAATCAACCAAACTAGGAATCTCTGGTTCTTTTTTTTTTTTTTAAAGAAAGAGGGACAGTGAGAGAGAGAGAGAGAGCTAATCGATTTTATTTAGTTTTTCCATGTGGCTTTCCTTGCTCTGACACTTCGTTGTGTACATGGTATTGGGGTTTGAACTCAGAAACTCTCGCATTCTGAGCAAGTGCCCTAAACGCCGAGCTACTGCCCCAGCCCTCTGGTTCTTTTTTATGCTCAATTACTCCAGCTTTATGATTACATTAATTTTGTAAAAGGTGTGCTAATTATATAGCCTCTAAAAATTATTCAGCACTTAGAAATCTTGCTCTTCAGTTTCCATGATTCAGTTTATATTCACACACAAACAAAATCAAGTAAAAAACATAAGGTCTATTTTTTCAACCCAGACTTTCCCTTCAAGCTGCTACTTCAGAGTCAGGGTCTAGTCTTTCTTGTAGGTCCTCACAACAACCCTGTCATGTGGATTCCAAAATATTTTATAAGTCATTCACTGACATATTCATATACATAGGATCATAATAAAGAGAACAAACTAGTGCATAAAATATTTTTAGTGTATGTGATCATAATGGATTGAGGGTTTGTTTTTTTTTTTGCTTTTTTGCACAAGGGATGAACCCAGGGGCATTTAACCACCAAGCCACATCCCCAGCCCTTTTTATTTTTATTTTTTGAGATAGGATCTCTCTAAGTTGCTTAGAGCCTTGCTAAGTTGCTGAGGCTGGCTTTGAACTTGTGATCCTCCTGCCTCAGCCTCCCAAGCTTCAGGGAGTACAGGCAATGTGCCATTGAGCCCAGCTAGCGATTTTTTTTTTTTAACTTAGAAAATGTGTCCTGAACTCTTATAAGCCCATGCACGCAAGCATACATGCATGTGCATGCTCACACACACACACACACACACACACAAAATTTATCATTTAGTAATAATTTTTAAACAGTCATCCTTTGGTTTCTATAAAGTGATTCTCTGCTATTTATCCTCTTCTGTGCTTAGATCTTTTCATCTTTCTTCCAGGGCTCTTTTTTCTTTTGTCTCTTTCTCAGGGTAGATGCCCCCCACACCACCTGTCCCCCCTGTGAAAGTTCCCAGGTTGGTCCACACCTCAGTTTCTGCCATGTGGTGCTGAATTCCAATTCTCTAGCTGAAGCCCTGGCCCATTGCTGAATTTATTTATTGAATAACCATCTTCAGCTCATCTTTCTGTGATCATCTGGTAGTGACCTCAAAGGTCAAACTAAAAACAAACCTGCCTCTGATATTATTCCCCAATCTGCATTCACAGGCCTGGTAATTGGTGCCTCCATCTTGGTTACACCAGGAATCCTTCCTCAGTATTGTCTCACCCAGAGTTGTGTTGGCTCAGCTACCACTCTTTTGTATTTCTCTAATCTCTGACATATTCTTATTATAGACTGTTAAGTTTTTCATGTTGGTCATCTGCAGGATCTTGTGCTTCTTTCGGTTTGCCGATAGCAGGTACCCAGTAAGACCTCGTGGAATGAAAGAATGAAAGGAGTTAGAATATTCTTTATGCTTTTGTTTCCCCATCTTTATGATGTAATAATCAAGACTTTTGAAGAGCCTCAGTGGTGGGGAGGGGAAAGACTGCAATTGTGATTTGCTATAAAGTAGCACCTGGTTTTCTTAGCTCAGTAGCAAATCTGCATACATAAAGGCCCCAGGTATTTAGAGTGCCGCGAACTATACAGGTGAATAATAGTCCTCTACATTCACAGCAAACTCACTATGATGAGTCCAAACACACTTTGCCTATAAGAAAATCAGGTGGTGCCTCTTTATACCTCATAAATGATTTGATACATTTATTATATTCTTACCATAGATTCCAGTGACAAGCACCAGCATCATTTTATAGAAGGGAAACAGGCCAGAGAAGTCAACTGATCTACCTAAAGTAAAATAGCAAATTGTTGGCATTGACATGGCTAAGTGGTGTAGTCCTAACTCCTGGTCTAATGGCCTCCCATAACAGATTGCTAAAGACCAGAGATGTTTCTCCATTGTTATATTCTGCCTGCTGACACTTGAAATTCTTTATATCTAAAACCAAACATAGAATCTCTGCGCTCATCCAGAGCTCCTTTTGGCTTGTGCTCCTTGTATCAGTTCAGAGCAATTTTATTTTACTGATTGCCTAAGCTTGAGTCCCAGAAATAACCCGCGTGCCTTCCTCACTTTCCTTTATAGAGAGCTTCTCTCAGGTGACGTTTGCGTATAGTTCCTGCACCAGACACCAAAGTAATGAAGACAAAGTTTCTGCCCAAATAGAGTGCTCAAAACCTAGTCATCTGTATGTGTGCATTGGTGGGAGGGCTAAGGAGGAGAAAAGCCAAAACAGACAGTAGGGTGCTATGTTAAAAAATGATAAAGGTGGGGGGCTGGCATGGTGGCTCAGTGGATACAGCACTTGCCTGGCATGCACGAGGATGCAGGTTCGATCCCCAGCACCACATACACAAAAAAGTGTTGGAGCAACAAAAAACAGATGAAAAACTAAATAAAATTGATCCTCTCTTTCTCTTTCTCTTAAAAAAAAAATTATAAAGGTAAGTCCAGGGCACATGACTCAGGTCTTGAGTTCTGATCTGGGCCTCACAATATGAATAGGAATATCCCTGTGAAGTGCTTGCACATTTTTGGATTCCATAAAATGTGTCACCAGAATGGATCCTTGTTTAAGAGGGAGCAAGTATCAGAAAACAGAATTGCACTAAGCTCTATGTGAATTGATCACGTATGTCAGGTTGGGTTTGGTATCATTTGTTTATGTTTTTACTTTGAAGGCAACGAGCTGATAGATTTAAGCAGGGGGTGCTGGAGGGCTTTGTGGAGAATGGCAGGAATTATAGTTATCCTGGCAGAAAGGGGAAACAGGTATAGACACTTCCATTCATCCAAGAGTAGGAGATGGGAGAGCCATGGCATATGCAGGATGGCTGGATGAGGGTTGAATGGGGTGGGGTAAAGGGGAGAGTCAATGTAGACCATTCTTTGAAGTTATTTAGCTGAGAAAAGTAGAGGAGTCCCTGGTAACTTAGGATAAAGGAAAGTCTTTATTGTTTTTACTGCTCTTAATATACTTTTAAGTTAGAAAAATTTGAAAATGTTTGTATGCTAAAGACAGAAACAGTCCAGGAAGCTAAGGGCATATGTTGAATGGTAGAGTTTAATGATTTGGGTTAGTTTCCCCTAACCAAGCCAATTATTCATCTGAGTCACCTTTGCTGCTTTGTTTAAAACAAATAAACAAAAACTCTTCTTTAGCTCCCAGTCAGACCCAGTGAGTCCAAAGGTCAAGTGGTAAAGCCTGGGGTTCTATAGGTTTCAGAGACAGATGGTGATAATCAGCTAGGCTTGAGAACTATAGTTTTTGTTAATTTTCTGTTATTCCTTCCATGAGTGAAATTGGAGATCTCCTAACTCTTTGGATCCCCTGGAAGTGTGTCCTAGAGTGGAAGAAGGTAGACAAATAGATCGTTCCTGATTTTGGATGGTCCACAAGTTTATCCTAGATTCTCTGAGTCCATGAACAGGCTATCTCAAATAAATCAAGGACAAGAATGGACTGTTTAATTTTTTAAAAATTTTTATTAAGGAGTTGAGTTATTGTACAATCATAAAAGCATATAAAGTAACAATATGATATGTACTTGCTCCTAAGCCAGAGTTACCCCTATATCACCCACACCCTAGTCTCTTGATTCTTCTATATTTTGTCCCTACAACCAATATAATTGTTTATATTACAAATTTTCCAGAATTAAGTGATTGCATAAATATTATTTGGTTTCTCAGGGTGGCAGGGGGTGGGTGGGTAAAGTTTATGCCACATTGTTGAATTTTGTTTAACATAATTAACCTCAAATGAGTATGAAGAGCCCTGAACTTGGAACAGAATCTGAGATTTAAGTATGTCTTTTCCTACGTATTAGACTAAAATAAGTACAAGGAGATAGGAAAGGATCATGGAGTTGTTGCTGGGAGCAAACTTGGTCAACTGTCACTAATTTAACTTGACGCTGGTCTTTAGCTAGCATGATCCAATGTGGTGGCAGAATCACTGGGCTATAAACTCTGAGACCTGTTCAGAGCTCAGGGCATAAGTCACCTTCCCTTTCTGAAACAGAATATCCTGAGCTATCAAATGGGCATAATGCTATCTCTTGGTCAACCTCTAGTATATACTAGAAATTTGACCTCTCCATCCCCTGGTTTTCTGAATAATAAATAAAAACTACCTCATAGGGTTGTTGTAAGAAAGCACCAAGATACTGTACATAAAAGAATAAAGTACCTGGTACATGGTTCAGTACTTAATATGCTTACCACTTCCAGAGCATCATAAATAGGACCCAGGGGACCTTTAAATATAGCCCCCTCTGGAAAACATGGCAGAACCACTCAGGATGTAAGTGAGAAGTGAGAATTGGAAAGGGTAGGGTGCCAGGAATTTTATGTAGAGTCCTCATAGTCTTGATTTATTTTTTTTCTTCTCCAAAAGCATCCACAGACTGTTCCTAAGAGAAGCTATGTAAATTCTAGTCTATTGAGGACCTGTGCATGTTTGTGTGTCTGTTAGGTTAGATCTTGTATATCCTATTTGGCAGGCTATGGGGCTGGGCATCTTGATGTGCTTGGCTGGGTGGTGTTGGGCTGAGCATCAGAAAGCCTAGAGTTCGGGGCTGGAGCGGTGGCTCAGCGGTTTCGGCACTTGCCCGGCAAGCATGAGGACCCGGGTTCAGACCCCAGCACCACGTACAAACTGAGTGTTGGAGCAACAAAGGCCATGTGAAAAACTAAATAAAGTTGTTTCTCTCTTTCTCTGTCTCTCTCACTGTCCCTCTCTCTTTAAAAAAAAAAAAAAGAAAGAAAGAAAGCCTAGAGTTCTTCTAGTGGGAGGCTCAAACTTTCTACTACACCCATTTTCTTTCTGTTTCAACTTCTGGTGAATAATATTGTTGAGAAAAACAAAATCAGCACCCAATTACAAGCAATTTCCCATAGATGGGCTGGTTTAAGCATTCAAGAAGACAGGCAGATAATTTGGGGGATATGGTTAGGTTTTATTTTGACTGGAGAGGGAAATGATGTAAGAACCACTTAGATGTGGATAGTAAAATTAGAAGGAACATAATTGGGGGCCAGAGAATCCAATTCCCATATGTTAGCATGATCCACAGAAAATTTAATATAGTACATGCAGGTGAATCTTGAGACTCAATAACTGAAAAGTAATGAACACATAAAAGGGGAAAGGCATTGTTCTTAGATATTACTTATCTAACAACAGTTTGCAAGGACTATTACAAAATCATTGCTCTTTTGTTTAGAATTAGCATGGGAACTATAAGAAAAATAGTCTATTAGTCAAAGTCCTTATAGGAAGAGCTTGCTGGAAGACCTGTTTCCACTTTGTGATATTTTTTTCATCAGCATTTGATGGTGCAGAAATAAAAGAGCTCCTGTCTTCAAGAGCCTTACCTTTTGGGGTGCTTTGGAAAAGAATGTGCAGCACCCCAAGAATAGTGGTAAGCCCCCTCCACTGTACCCTGTCACTTGTGTTTTCACTGCAGCAAGCAGGAAGTCTTCCCTTGGTTTAGAAGAAAGTGTTATGGACCCAAAGGTAGAAGGTATGACCCCTCCACCATGCTTTACACAGAATGAATACTCGATACATATTTGAAAGGCAGGAAGGAAGGACAAAAATGATGTCTCTAGATCCATTGATCAGACTTACCTCCTGCCATTTTAACAGCTGTATGGTCATGGTTAAGTCACTTCACCTGTCTCAGCTGAAGCTTTGTCCTCAAGTAATGACAATAGCTATATTGAATTTATGGAATATATTCTTATAAGTTTTTTTAAAAAATAAGTAAAATGTCTGACTCATTAATGTGATATTTATTTAAATCTTCCTCTGCTGATTGACATCTGCTTGCTACCCTGGGAATTTCCAGTTGATAGAGAAAGTTCAGGGCTGGCAGCACTAAAATTTACCCATCTCTTGCCGTAGGTCTTCAGTGTTTTCATTTTTAGAAATGCTTTGGCCCTTATTGAGCCTCTGTAAAATTTACTTTTATTGATATAAAACAGAAACAATATTGATACTGGAAGAATTGAGTACCTTGATGTCCCAGCATATAGCTGTTTGGGAAGTACACCTTCATAATAGTGGTCCTCACAGGGAAGCCTCCTCTGTAAACCAGTTTCTAATCCATAAAAATATTAAAACCAGCAAGTATAATATTCCTTAGAGTAAGGACTTTTTACCTGGTGGCCACAAAACATCCCCTCCCAAAGGATTCCTGTATAGAATTAAAGGTATTCATGAATGTGGATGCTAAATAAATTAGATTTTTATTTTCACTAGTCTCTAATTCAATGATATGTTGAGGCAACAATCCACAGTGAACAATTAATAGTGTGTGCTTGCCAAACCAGTGGCTGCCACCAAAAAAATCATGGCTATTTTTATCTTACAGAATGGTTGCTGAAGATGTCTTATAATACCATCAAATGCTCATCTTGATTTCCAAATATGGAAGATATTAGATTGTATTAGCCCATTTTGTTACTATAACAAAATACATGATGCAGACTAACTTATAAAAACTATTTATTTTGGCTCACAGTCCAGGGACCATATCTGGGGATGGCCTGTCTTCTAACAGCACTGAGGTGGCACAGGATCTTTTGTGGCAAGGACAGAGAGTGCACATATGTCTTTATTCACTAAAGTCATTCTCTCTTCTTACACAGCCACCAATATTCAGTCATGAGGGCACCACCTTGATGACCTTATCTAATCCTGATTACCTCTCTAAAGTCCCATTCTAAACACTATAGTCAGATGAAGTTTGTGCCTTAATGTCTCACAATGGGGAATACATTTCAACATATGAGTCCTTGGGGGACACACTCAAACCATTTCCAAAGTATAGCATGAACCTAACATTAAATCTTCCTTAACACATTAATAAGGATACACATATAGCGATATAAACCTAAATTTTTAGTATTTTTGAACACGATCTCACTGCCTTAGAGTTGGTTGGAGGAAGATTGTTCTGAACTTGTGACCAGATCTAAAGGTTTCCATTACACAGTCTTAAGCAGAATCCAAAAACAAAAGTTTTAGGACTAAACACAACTTCTACTGGCCTCCTGATGGTCTGCTGGGCTTTATCCAAATACTTAAGCTATTAAGCTGTATTCCTACTTTTAAGGGCTTACAGTAAAAGAGATCCTATAATTGCTTCTATAATTAACTTATTACTGGAGATGAGAAAACTCTTCCTCTTGCTGCTCTTGCTCATTGAGATCACAGCCTATGCTGGTACCTTGCTTTTTTAAAGGCTGGCAATAAATTTCTCCACCATACTCATTTAAACAGCATTTCCTAATAGGTTTGAACATTTTATACATAATGCTAACATACTTTTTAAATCAATAGGAAATGAGTCTGATCCCCTTTTTTCCCTTTGCTTCCTTCCTGCTGCAGACTTTATGAAAGCCATTTGAAAGTTTATTCTTCCTCTCTGGTTACAAATCCACAGTCTCTGACTTTCAGTGGTCCAACTATTATTCAACTTAACAATGGCAGAAAGGTGCTATGGGTCCAGTGAAACTCATACTTGAGATTTGAAATTTTTCATGGGTTCATACTCTCTCTTGAGCTGGGCAGTGGCCTGGTCCACAGCTCCCAGCCAGCCATGTGGTCTCACAAGCAGGTATCCTATACTCTGTGGTGTACTATGTCTCTGAAATCTTTTGGATGTTTTGTTTTTGGTTTTTGCATTCCATCTCACGTCTAATCTAAAAAATTCCCATTTGGGTGTGTGCATGAGATTGTCAACACTTTGTTATAACATATTCATGTTTGATGATTTGCCCAGCTGTAGAATAGTGCCAGTGTTGTCCTTGTGTTTGAGGAAGGTAAGGCTAAGCTATGATGCCCGGTATTTTAGGTATATTAGTCATTTTCATCTTAAATAGTTGTGCAGGGTTTATTGAGATGTCACTTGATTGTAAGCCAAGGAGCGTTCGTACATCCTTCCTGTTGACACACATTCTTTACCTTCTTACCACTTTTTTCTTTTGACCTCTAAAGGTTCTTTGGGACCTTCTTGTCCACATTCGTTGCTTCATACATGAGGAAATTGTAAAACTTCATAGGAGACAGAAGTGAAGAGCCTTAGCCAAAATCCTTGTTCACTCAGCAAACGTGAACAGTGTTTGCTAACATGCAGCAGTGTGGGAGACCCAGGGTGTGTGATGGACAGAGTTGTTTGGTTGGTTCCTGCCCTCACATAACTTATGCTCCTCTGTGCAAGAGATGTTAATCAAATATCCTTGTAAATGAACACACAGCATTACCAAGTTTTACTGCTAAGGAAATTACTGGGTATTACCCAAGAAAATGAAAACCGAGGGTGGTCAGGAAAGGACCTCTGCTAAGGTGAGATTTAAGACAAAACCTGAAGGACAAAAATAAAGTTAGCTGGGTGAAAAGTACATGAAGAAAAGAGCGTCTGAGGCCAGAGGATCACCCTGTACAAATGGCCAGGCCCATTCGTGGAACTGAAAGAATTAGCTATATGTGGGCTAAAGAGGGGAAAAGTGAAATTGGAGAATGTGGAGGAGCCAGATTATAGAGCCCTGTAGAGTTTGGATTTAATGGTGGACACAGTACTGTAGGAACCTTTGAAAGGTTTTAAGCAAAGCAACAGTGGAGTCTGATTTATATTTTAGAAAGATGCCTTTGGATGCTCTGTGGAGAGTACCTTCTAAGGTCAGATGGCTTACCTGTCTTAAGATGGGACTTGAACCGTGGCTAGCCATTCCGACTTGTCACAATCTTCCTTCTAGTACATAAGTGCCAGCATGAGTTAAATAGAAATTGCACAATAGTGCTGGGCCCATGTCCAGATGGCTGTCTTAGTCTTGCTCAAGCTGACAATGAGAGCAAAAGAGCCAGAACCTGTGGAACACTCAGCTATATAGTTTCTTGGTCACATAAAAGCTCCCTCTCTAATCTAAAGTATGTTTGTTGTTTAATGTTGCTCACAGTCATGCACTCTGTGATTACTGTTGACTCCACCCTCCAGGCTACAGAAGATGTCTCTGCCATCTTCCAGCCAAGCCAGCTCGTAGGTCAATGGTAAACCCTGGGACGTGGGACTTTCCAACTGATTGTGCTCATTCTAGCAATTCAAAAGTGTGTATTTTTCTCCCATGATTAAGTAAGTCTTATTTCTGTTATGAAATTTTTTTTGTGGGGGCTGGAGTAGTAGCTCAGCAGTCAGAGAGCTTGCCTAGCAAGCATGGGGACCCAGGTTTAAACCCCAGCACCCCGTACACAACTGAGTGTTGGGGAAACAAAGGCCAGATGAAAAAATAAATAAAATTTATCCTCTCTTTCTCTTCCCTACCCCTCTATCCCTCTCTCCTTCTTGCTCCCTTTCTCTTTTAAAGAAAAAATATTTTTGTTAAGGATCTCTTTGATTTTATCTATTTACATTGTGTATTTACAAACTAATGTTGTTATTATATTGATTGAGAAATGACTGTATATTCATATATTCATTCCGCTCTTCATTTACCTGTTGATTTCTGTGTTGGTTATATTGGCAAACATTCTCAACAAGCCAGTGATATTTGGAGAAGGGAGTGGTTAGCACTGTACGACATTTAAACTCATCCTTGCTCCAGTATTGATGTAATCAGAATATATAATTTACTTTAATTGGATTTGGCATGAGAGGAAAGTAAGAGTTTAGAACTTATCAACACAAGTGCAGGTCATCACAGTCCACATGCTGCAGACCCCAGGGGTGCAGTCCTCTGAGAATGTGTGCCTGGATGTGAAAAGAGCTGGAGATCTCTGCTTCGGGGATGTGGATACAGACCCTGTCCATTAAGAGCTTAAAGCCTTATGCTGTGCATCATGGTCCCAGGGATTGGGCGTCTGCCCAGATATTTTTCTGGTTAACTTCCAACATGTTTGAGGAATGAGTCTATAGGACCCTATGTTTGGACACAATCCTGAGTGGCCAGAGCATGTTAATGACTCATATGAATGGGGGAGCCTCTCTGGCTTGCTGCATGGACAGTAAGGTGACTCTAGTTTGCCCCCACATCCAGGTCACAGAGGGGCCCACGTGGGCTGCACACCACAGCGATAAATCACCACTGGATCCTGGGGGCCTCATCATCATCTCACTCCGTCATCATCTGCTAGTACCAAATAATGGATGAAGTTTAATCAGATGCCAAAGGAATCGTCGGCAGGAAGATTTGAGTAACTTTGCCTGACACTGAAATGACAATAAGGACCCCAAATGATCTTTTGTGGTCAGACTCAATGTGTCATGCACTGTATGAATTCTGATTTATTTTTAAAACATTCTTGGACCCATTGGCTCCCCCTTGTAATAGTTTCTCTGGAGTCTATTTATTGTTCCAGATGTTACTTTTAAATGAGGTCATCAAGCTTTCCTTTACTTTCAAAACCAGTGTTTACCTTTCTGTTGTGGGGTAGGCAGGGCTGCCTGGGGAAGAGTGTGAATATGAGGTCAAGGTTAAGGCTTCAGACCCCAGGAGATGAGGCAGAGAAGCAGCCTCGTCCACATTTGCACACACTCTCATTAGCACATGCCTCATGACAGAGTGCGGTCACTGGTCCAGGAGACCTTGACAAGGACACATTTTCTGGCAGAGGCAAGCAGACAGGCATTGTAGCAGACAGGCAGCCTGGACTCTCAGGTCTCCATCTTGTCCAAACTGAAACCTCAGATGTATCCAAAACCCTCTCTGTGCTTGCTTGCTATTCTGAGACTTAGGAGATGATAATTTTTACTCTTAGGGATTTTGTGAGGCTAAAATGAGCTACAGTTCCTTGTATGTACGTCGGGGTGGTGCAGAAATGTAAGGGTGGTAACTGCTAAAGCGTAGGCTTTGGAAATGCCTTATGTCCTATACACAGTGTGTTTTGCACAATTTTATTGGCCTGCCGCTGATTTTTATAAATAAATATTATTGACACACAGCTACACTCATTCTTTAATACAAGTCTGTGAGTGTCTTCTCACAGTTCAGAAGCTTTGAGGAGGACTGTGTCGTCTGCAAAGGCAGAACTTCCACTGTTTGGCCCTTTATCGAAGTTTGTGACCCTTGGGCCAGACTGAAGGACTGTTTCTATGCTGAGAGCTGGTTTAACCCAGCAAGGAAGAGGGGATGAGCCAGACGTCCATGAAGTGTTCCTGCTTGTCTATAGGGTTCACCTCATTCCAATTTAATTTGAAACCCTGAAACCTTATTGTTTGTTAAAACATTTGTTGAGGTGAGAATTTAATGGCATATTTGGGAGTTTTAGCAAAGGCTTATTACTACAGTGCCTGTTAGACATTTGCTTGGATAGATTCTTGACTTTATTTTATTGGACTACCTATGCATAACTGGGTAGCCCCAAACATATGTTGCTGGAAGTGGCAGGTTGACAGAGGCGGCACTGTGCAGCCCTTCTATGGCAGTCACATGTCGTCTCATCATACGCTGCTAATGAGCAGGATAAAGTGAGAAGTTTATTGACCAACATCTTTATGTTTGCTCCCTCTTTGAAATAGTTCCAGTGACAGGTGGAGCTGGCTCTAACAGCAGACCTGCATCTATACATGCCAGGAGCAAAGACGAAGCTGGCATTTTAACATAAATCACATATTCTAATTGCAGTCACGTCTGTGAATTTTTGGAGAGCAATCAAAATATTTGCCATGGCAAAAAGATAGTCCTCAGAAAGCATATTGCTAATGGCAGCAAGAGGTCTACAAAGTAAATAAAAGTATAAACATGATGAGACTCACTCAGCTGAAGAAAAGGACAGGAGCCAAACAGATTGTCAGTGTTGTTCCACGTCATACAGGGCAACCTCAAATGGCATGAACCTCTGTGCACTGTCCTTTGACAAGTTGGAAATCAGATCTTGCCCTCTGGCCTCCTGTCTGGCTAAGTCAGCATTTCCTGTAGTGGCCCTACTGTAAATTTCTCACGTCCCACCACACTGGTGCATCCTGGGAGACTGTTATATATTTAAGCTACATTCCCAAATGGTAGAAAATCCACTGTAGTGTGTGCAGGACACCTAGCATAATGCCTGGTAATGGGAGGCTCTCACTGGGAGCTTGTCCCCAACACCTTCCCAACCGCAACAGGTAAATGTTTCCCAATTTTAGATAGCCCTCTTCTAAACTTTTAATCAGATAGTATGATAATTTGTAAAAAGGCTTAATGTCTAATTTTTTTTTAATCTCCTTCACTAGTCTGTCATTGATAGGTACAAGTTTGATCTTTTTGAACTCTTCGTTTTCATCCCACCAAGCAGTCCCTGCCTATTGTATGCCAGGAATGAAGGAAGAAGAGTTGATCAAAAGCTAAAAGGCGCCAGGCAAGGTGGCACAAGCCTATAATCCCAGTAGCACAAGAGGGTCATGTAGGAAGATCACAAATTCAAGGCCAGTCTCAGCAACTTAGCAAGACCCTGCCTCAAAAAAAAAAAAAATTATAAATAAAGCTGGAATTGTGGCTCATTGGTTAGGTACTCTGGGTTTAATTCCTGGTACCAAAAAAACAAAACAAAACAAAAAAAGTGGATATCAGGATAATAAATGCAAATACAGAAATACAGTGAGCCAGAGACAGCAGGCCTTGAGATCCAAAGCAAGGGTTTCCTATATCAAATAGAAATTTCATCCAGCCAATATAGTAAGCCATTACGGCAGGCCAGCTTGTGTATGGAATGCCAAGGAAGACCTGAAATTGCCTTCTTGGAATTTATGATTCTCTGGAGGAAGAAACGTAGGCACAAGGTTACCAACCACACCGTTAAACCACCCAGAGTACCATTAACCTTATTATATCCTGCCAATCTTTACATCTCCCATTTCAGAACTGTCCTAATATTACATGTGATATAAAAACATAATGTTATACTTAGTCCATCATTTTGTATTTTGGGCAGAAGGGCTTGACAGTAGAGTCACAAGAGCTGTGTATGAGATGTGATCTTACCTCCTACCAGCTGTGGAGTCTGCATTAGTTCCCTGAACACTCACCCAACATGTGTTGTTCTGGGTTTAGGGAGCCAAGACCAAATTACTGCTTACACAAACCTCAAAATTTAACTGGAGGTGTGAAGGAGAGAAAGTTGAGTTGATATTAAACAAATAAGATAATTTCAGATGTTGTAAATGCAGCAAAGAAAATAAATTGTGGTAGTGTTACAAAGAGCCATGTAACATCTGTGAGTTCCAGGTTCCTCATTTGTAACATGGAAATTAGACCACACATTGTGCTTGATTTTGTAAAAATTAAATGGAAATAAATATTCTGTGTGAAAACTCTTTATGGGGGCTGGAGCAGTGGCCCAGCGGTTGTGTCGCTTTCTTGGCATGCGCGAGTACCTGGGTTCAAACCCCAGCATCATGTACACAATGAAGTCTTGGAGCAACAAAAATCACATGAAAAACTGAATAAAATTGATTCTTTCTCTCTCTCCCTCTCTCACTGTCCCTCTCTCTTTAAAAAGAAAAAAGAAAGAAATCTCTGTGTACAGTGGAGGTCAAGGTCCATCATCATTGTCAATGCCACATCTCGGCCTTTAGATCCATAGAAACAGATCTTTAATTGAGCCCCTAGGCATTCAGAGTCATATGTATCTTTTGGTCAAGCATCCCTCATCTCTTCCTTCCTTTTTGCCTTTTCTCAGACTCCTTCCTCCTTTGAATTGCTTTCTGCTCTATCTCTATCCCTATAAATTCTGCTGGTGTGTTTTGTGACAGTAGCACTTGATTCTTGCTCATCTCCGTGTATCTTGCAGCGTACGAGGCAGTGACCTACACATAGTAAGTGTATAAGAAATGACTGAGTTGGTGTGAGACATTTCAAAAGGGCGTAAGAGCTTAAGGAAGGGAGAGAATTCTCATCGTAAGAAGGGGTAAAAAAGACTTCGTGGAGTTTGTAAGACAGGCTTCCACACGATCTGAGTAGCAGACTCAGATCAGCAGCAGGGAGGCAGGAGGGCAGGGTGTAAAGAGCACAGGAGACAGCACACCCAGGTTGGAACTCCAGCTGCGTCATTCACTGATGGGAGCCTTTGGCAAATCTCTTAAGCTCAATAAGCATGTTTCTCAAGGCAACTCCAAAGTGGGGATGATAACATTGCCAACATCCTAGGGTTGTTTTAGGATTGAAATGACATAAATAGAGGAAAGCCTATCTCCTAGCACCTGGCACATAGGAATCATTCCATATGTAACAGCTCTCCTAAATGACAGGGCTCTAGCCCTTCAAGTACCATCTGTGCTATTTCCCTTACTGTGGAGTGAGACAAGTGAAGGCAGGGTCAAAGTCACAGGCCTACCCCTTGTGGAGACAAGGGCCTATTAACATCACTGTTTCCATTGTAAGAGAATACTAGAGTCAGCCAGTGTACACCAGCCCAACAGGGACCAGCCCTGTGAGGGGAGAGATTAATGGAAATGAATCATTTGTGCTAGAAAAATAATCCAGGACATAAAATGTCACCCTACGATGGTAAAAAATAATAGCTTCACTTAACTGAAACATTGCATTTTTTATTCAAAGCATATTTTTTTAAGAAGCAGAATGAACTGTTTTGTAGAAAATTTACAACCTCGTATCTAGTGGAATTTCTTCATACTACAAGCAGTTTATGCAAGACAGATGCCTGCAGAGCCAGGCCTGTGTGCACCTGTGCCTTTGGTGGTTATATTTCATTTTCCTTACTTCTCCAGTTCTTGCAGACAACCTGAAATCCAACCCTGGAATTAAATGGCAGTATTTTAGTTCGGAAGAAGGAATTTTCACTGTTTTCCCAGCGCACAAGTTCCGGTGTAAGGGCAGCTATGAGCATCGCAGTAGGTATGTAGACTTGGCTTGCTGAAATTTTTAATTATTGCTTAATAGTGATCTATGTAAGCATGCTGTGGCTGTGGCTCAGGGATAGAGTGCTTGGGTAGCCCGAGGGAGGCCCTGGGTTTGATCCCAGCACCACAAACAAAAAGAGCAGTCTGCTTGAAATATAGATTACTCATTTCCTTACACAGCTGTGCCTCAAAGCTGAAGCTGGAGGTTCGAAAACTTGTGTTTGTTCTGAAATGATTTCACCCTTTGAAACCTGTAGATATGGAAATTCTAGGGCAGGGCAGTGATAAAGCCCAGAGATTTTTTAGTTGGCTGACAAGCCAACTAAAAGAGATAGGTACTAATGAAATTAAATTATTTTTGAATGTTTTGAGCTTCAGATGTCTTTGTTGGAACATAAATGATGTACCTGTATAGCAGAGTCCTAGAACAAAACTCTGTAGTAGAGTATGATGCCCAACTTTCCTTTCTGTGATAATGGGTTTGGTTATGCTTTTGAAATTTACATACCAATTTCAACTACTAGAAGGCTATTCAGAAAGCAGTGGATTAAAGATCACTCCCATCCTGCTTTTCCTCAAGGAAATGACTTGGGATTGTACCACATAGCCAGAGGGAATGTAATGGTGAGTTAATTTGTATGACAGGGCTCATCAATTTGCAGAACCCCCTAGGCAAAGATGCTTTCCTTTGAGCCCCAACAGTTTTGCATTTTCAGTGTCAGATGTTTGATGCCAGAACATTTGGAGATAGCTCCATTTTCTGGAATCCAAATAATCACTGACTTCCCTTCATCTTTCCTTTAAATTGTATTGAAGATTTTTTCCCAAAGAAAATATTTCTGTGCTTTTCCTAGAAAGACATTTTTTTGTTGTTTGTGTGTTGTCACTTCCGTCCCTCCCTGGACACTCTGTTGGAGACCTGGGTGTCTTGGAGACTGGACGAGAAGTCATGTCATTGGCTTCTAGTTAGCTCGGCTCAGGAGAACAGAGGCCATCAAGAACCAACTAATTCCCCGTTGCTTCGAAGAGGACAGATTAGCGGGCATGTTGCTTCTAATGAAGTGCCTGTGAGGGATAATCCAAAAAGGAGGACAGGACTTTATCACAGGTCAGAGTTCACCTATACCTCCCAACTTGGGAGGTATTCCTGTATCTCTTCCCTAAGTCCGGGTTAAATTAACCCTGGAGCCTCTCTTCTGTAGGCTAAATGACGACATTTATCTCCCCATAGATTGCTTTTTCCATCTCTACTTGTCCAAATTGCTGTCTTCTGAGGCCTTTGCAAGGTCTCTCTCCCTCAGAAGAGTGGGGTGTTTTGAAGCATAGCAACGTGAGACAGGGACCAGCGGAGACCAGTCATTCTGAGGACAGCCTCCCAGTTTGCACATTTAACCTTACAATTTATGTATCCCGTGAAAGCAAGGTTAACAACATCTTGTGACAATGCTAATGCATGTCCTGCTTTTCATTTGTATGAGTCCAGTTGAAATGAAGGAATCATTTCATCTTAAAGAAAATCCTCTCCTCATTTGGAGAACCTCAGAAGTGAAGCATTTAACCTACCTGTCTGTTGGGATGGTCAGATGTTCCTCCTTTTACATTTCCTGTTTTATTTCTGTAGCCACCTCTCCTGGATGCATTTGATCCCATTTCCCTCTTGGCTCAATGGTATCAACCATATAATGGTACTAATGGTACTTTAGTATTAATGCAGGACTGTTGGCTTGAGAACAATTAATGTAAATTCAGCCAGATATTGAGGGTGTTTTTTGTTTGTTGGTTGTTTGTTGTTTTTATTTTTTTGTACTCTGCCTGCATTTCTCATTTGTGCCCAGGCTTTTGTGACTCAACTGGCATCTAACATTTCACAGAAAAAAAAATCTAGTGTTTTAGGAGTATCAATAAAGGAGAGAATTTTCTTGAGGCTGGTTTGCTTTCTTAAACTCCCCCTAATTTGTTCCAGCTTTAAAACTGTGAATAGAGACCTCATTAAACCTCTTCTCACAAACCCTCCTTCACCGCAGATTAGCAGAAGGCCGCTCTGGTTGGAGGCATTTCTCCTTTGTGGTTCCCTCACCTCCCTTTCCCTTCAAGTTGGCAAACAAAAACCTGGCAAGAAGAGTGGTGATCTCAGGCGTGGACAAATTTTGATGGCATGGTTTTAAATACTCAGAGAAGGGTCCTTTTGGAGGCTGACCTGTGTGAGTAGTTTCAGCATAGGAAGGAAAGGGGCTCTTAGCAGGAGTGTTTGTATGGGAAGAGGGAAAGCAAACCTGCTATTCAAAGCTGCTCCGCACATCCACAGGTTAGGGGTTGTCTTACTTCTCAGGAAGCCTCATGCCGAGTTGGCAAAGAATCCAGCAGGGGCATGTGGACCTTTTCCTCCCTCTGGTCTCTATAGTCCAAGGGTCCCCCGGTTCATATCCTGCTGCAGAATGGCCTCACCATGCAGAGATGAGAGGTGACTTAAGTGTGCTGAAAGAGCCAACTTCCCAGAGGATTTGTTTCTTAAAATCTCCCTTCAGTGGCTGTCATCCTTAAAGTCATAATTCCTGATCCCTATTCTATAGACACAAACTGTTGTCTTGAGGTGGTGTTTCCCATGCACCAGTGATCCATGCTGATTTCCATCTTCGTGCTGTCCCCAGAAGAACACACAGACACCCACTTGCCCATGCATCTGTAGTGTCCATAGGTGTGTTGGGGTGAGGCTTTTCACGTGTACCAGGACTGACCCCAGAGAGCTTCTCCTCCCTCTAGACCCATCTACGTCTCTACCGTCCGGCCACAGTCCAAGCACATCGTCGTGATCCTGGACCATGGGGCTTCGGTCACCGACACCCAGCTCCAGATCGCCAAGGACGCAGCTCAGGTCATCCTCAGTGCCATCGACGAACATGATAAGGTGACATTGTCCTAGTGGTCCTAGGGCATGGGGTCCTCCCTGAAGGTCTTTTTTAATGGTTTTAATTGATATATATATATATAAAAACAGGGCCACATAGCCTGTTTAGTCTTGTACATCAGTCATGTACATCAGTGGTCCCATAAGATTACATTATAGCCCAGGTTTGCAATAGGTAATGCATCAAGGTTTGTGTAAGTAGATTACACTGCTTACTTAGAGCATAGTTAGAGTGTAACAGAGTGTGCAATGTTCACACAAAGGCAGAATTACCTAACAGGGCATTTGACACAGAATGTCTCCATCATGAAGTAGCACATGTCTGTGCGTTTTTTAATCCATCTTTTCAAAATGACTGTGAAAAAGGAGTGGTTTAATTGTTTATTCTAATATTTATGAGAGCTACTGTCAATCCGAAAACCTTCCCTATAGCTGATACCACCATCAAGTAGTCTCACTTTCTTGATGCTGCCTGTAAATGTTTGTGATGGGCTGGGACTTTTACAAGCCAAGTTATGTGGAGGAGCAGAGCGGGGGAAGTGGATGCTGGTGGATGGCTGAACTTTATCTCAAGATTGGTGGGAAGGGAGGGAGGAGGGAAGGCTGCTAGAGTTTCCTAATCTCAGAGCATACCTCAGAGATAGGTATGTGTACAGCTAATGATATCTGCTGTCTTTGGATATTTTTTGCTTCATCATTTTGACTTTTTCATCTTCAAGGATTTTACTCATTAAACCAGTTGATTAGAACACACACACTCTCCCCCACTCCAGGTTAAACACCAAGATGGCTATTTCTTGCTAAGATTACTCTTTGTATGAATTTGGGTTTTTTTGTTGTTTTTTAACGTTACATGTGAACAATGCACTGCTACTTCATTTTGGGGTCAAAACCAAACTCTCAAGTCTCCTCTACCTTTTACTAATCCTTTTCAAATTTGGTGAATTTATGCTTCCAGGTATTTGTTTTTAAATTCAGAAACTGTTCCGTAATACTGATTGGGTTCTTCTGTTTCTAAAAAATTCTGGCCAGCACAGTGACACACACCTATAGAACAGGAGGATTGCCTGAACATGGTAGTTTGGAACCAGCTTGGGCAACATACCAAGACCCCAGCTCTAAATTTTTAAAAATCCTTTAATTGCTAGGATAATAAGTTTTTGTTTTGTTTTGTTTTTCTCCCTTTCCTCCAGATTTCTGTGTTAACTGTGGCAGATTCCGTCAGGACTTGCTCACTAGATCAGTGCTACAAGACCTTCCTATCTCCAGCCACCAGTGAAACAAAACGGAAAATGTCCACCTTCGTCAGCAGTGTCAAGGCTTCAGACAGCCCTACGCAGCATGCATCCGGGTTTCAGAAAGCATTCCAACTGATTCGAAGCACAAACAACAACACAAAGTTCCAAGCGAGTAAGTACATTCCCACGATTTATCAACTTAACAGAGAGGAGGCAGTAGGACTATGTTGCAAATTGAGCTCAGGACTGTTGTTTAGAGAGATTTTTAAAAAACTGATGTGGGATAAAATGTTCACATATTGTCTTCATGGTCATCTAATACTAGGATCTTACTAGATTAGATTTTCTCTGCTTTCCCAACCAAAAGTGGACAGTCTACATGAATTTTTGACTCCCAGGGTTTCCTTTTCCTGCCCCTTTATTAAGAACATATCCAACTTATTTCCCAAGGGACTACCCACATCCTTCTCAGTGTTAATTGGCAGCTCTGCCTGCCTGTGGACCTGGGGTCGATGCCTGGTTATACACATGTGCACATGAAGGGGGCTGCTGGAATTCTTGCCTTGATCCTTCCTTCTTCTAGCCAGCTGTCATTTAGATGAGCGTGGCCCTTCAAATGTACAAAGGCACTCTAATTTAATTTTCATGTATTAAAGAAAATCTGGAATCAGGGTGCATGCTAACATAAGGGAAAGAATATTTGAAATGGGATTCCTGCTTTGAAAGTACTAAAAGGAATCTATTTCATTTTCCCTTTTATATTCGAAAATCTGGTTGTAGCTTTTTTAAAAAAATTAATGTATTCTATTGAGATAAATTTAAAGAATACATTCTCAAGCTCTTCCATGTGTCTGTGTTTAAACTAAGCACTCACTGATAAGTGCAAACCATTGTGCCTGGCACATGTAATGGGCCCTTGAAAGAAGGAAGCCACTGTGATTGTTACAAATGATGATGCTCTCTGCAGTAACGGCTTTCTCTATCTTGCTTAAAAGATTACCCAAAATTCTCAGTTTAAAACAATATACATTTATAATCTCACAGTTTCCATAGGTCACGAGTCTAGGCAAATCTTAGCTGGGTCCTCTACTTAGGGCCTTACCGGGCTACAGACTAGGTACTGTCCAGGGCTGTGGTCTCAACTGAGGTTCTGAATCCTCTTCTGAGCTTAAATGTTTGTTGGCAGAATTTGCTGCCTTGCAAAAGTTGTTTTGGCTAGCTTCTCCAAGACCAGCAGGGAAGCATCTCTTCTATTCACATCCCTATCTTCAGGGAAAGTTTGGCCTTCTTAATGGGTTCTTCTGATTAGACTAGACCTATTCTCTTACTTGGGCCCTTAATTACATCTCCATGATTCATCCATCCCATTCACACATGTAGCACAATCTTAGAAGTGATATCCTATCACCTTTGCCGTGTTCTATTGGTTAGAAGGAAATTATAGTTCATGCCATGAAGAAAGGGTGATATGTTGCTATGAACCTTTTGGGTCATCTTAGAATTTTCCCTACTAGCACTGATGAGCACTAGCTATCCACATTCCTGAGCTACAGGATAGCTGAGCATTAAATTTTCCATGGTTCAGTAGGGCTGGTGGACAAGACAGATTGGCTAGTTGCTCAGTGCCACTTCCGTCACTGTTCCTTGCCAGAAATGTTCTTTCTGTTTAATTCTTCAGCTGTCTAGCACTCATTAGAATTTAAATCCAATTTTTATTATTATACTATCCAAATAGTGGGGAGAAATGATAGACAAACAGTTGCAAACCCAGATGGCCACAGTGGCCAGTAGCAAATGTGGGACAAGCAAGCCAGGGATATGGAGATGAGGATCAGTTTGGGAACATGGTAAACTAGAGGGTGCTTGCTCCACCAAGAGGGCAGGGAATGCCTACCCAGCACTGCCAGATCTTCCGGTTCAAGAGAAGCCAGAAATGTGGATTTTTAATGTGAAATTCCTTGATTTTCAAATGTTGACATTCATTCCAGCTTTAAAACCAGGAATAGAGACCTCATTGCACCTCTTCTCATGCCTTCCTGCCTGGACATTTGCAGAAGCCTTGTTTAATGGGAGGCATCTCCTCTGGGGTGTTTGTGCTTGTTTTTCTTTTCTTGATGTTGGCAAACAGATATAGCAGGAAGACTGATCATCAAACACTTGGACAAATTTTGATGGCCTGGGCTTCAAAGTGCTTAGAAA
>PVKS010026479.1:0-28592 GCA_004027875.1 Aplodontia rufa | reverse complement strand
CTACAGCTCCTCCCCACGGTCCTGCTGTTATCTCCCTCTTGAAGGAACTACAGGAGCAATTGGAGAAAATAAAACTTGAGTTGGGAAACCCTCTGGTGTACAGGAGGGATAGACTCAATTTCCCTGTAATAGAGGTAGAAGATGGCGTGGAAAGGAAAATGCGTCAGTTTCAGCCTCTCGACTTTAAAGACATTAAAAATCTTAAGGAGGCTGTTCATCAGTATGGTCCTCAAGCACCCTTTACTAAGGCAATGATAGACTCTCTAGTGGATAAGAATCTTGTTCCTAACGATTGGAAAACAATTTGCAAGGCTACGTTAGAACCCGGGGATTATTTGCTGTGGAAGGCTTCTTACCATGAGAATTGTTTTGATCTATCTCACGAAAATGCCCAAGCAGGCCTCCCTCAAAGAAATATTGATATGTTAACTGGGGAGGGACAATTTGCAGAAACTCAGTCACAGCTGCTTTATGACCCTGGGGTGTACACCCAGATTGCTACCTGTGCCAGAAGAGCAGGGGATCAATTCCTTCAAAGCAGGACTTACATGGGCAATTAGCAAAGATTATTCAGGGCCCTGATGAGCCTTTTAGTTCTTTTGTGGCTCGCCTTCTACAGGTTGCTGGGAATAGATTTGGCGACGCAGATCAGGCTGCTCCATTTGTTAAACATCTAGCCTTTACAAATGCCAATAAATGGTGTTAGGAGGCTATACACCCCTATAAACATAGGGATTTAAATTCATACATAAAAATTTGCAGAGATATTGGCGGCCCATCTATCACAGGTGCAATCATTGCTGCAGCCCTACAAAACCCTCTTACAAGTGCAAAACAGAATAAGTTTCCATTGCAATCAGCCCTGGCATATGAAGCAGCAGCGCCCTCTGCTACACCAGAATAACTCCCTTGCTAATCAAGTTGTAGCACATAAAAGGGCTCCTGGCTTATGTTGCTTACGTAAAAAGGGCAGTCATTGGACTAATGAATGTTGTTCTAGAACAGATAATCAAGGAGGTCCGATTCAGACAAACAGGAGGAGGGGCCGCCCCAGGCCCCGAATCAACTGTATGGGGCAGCCCTGACTGCTGGGGTGGGCCAGGTGGCTCAAATTTGTTATCTGCCTCAAAGCTCACCTCAATCACCTCTCTCTGCAAGGGAACAAAGGGAAGTGCAGGACTGGACCTCAGTACCTCCACCTATACAGTATTGACACCTACTATGGGTCCAGGCCCTGCATATTGGAGTTCAGGGCCCTTTTCCTGAAGGGACACTGGGCATTATCCTAGGCCGAAGTAGTGCTGCCTTGCAGGGACTCCACGTCACACCGGGAGTGTTAGATCCTGACTTTCAGGGCGAGATAAAAATTCTAGCATCCTCACCTCAGGGAACTTTATTCCCCAGGGTGCTCACATTGCTCAAATACTCTTGCTGCCTTTAGTGACCACTCATGATCCATTCTATAAGGATATTAGAGAACAGAATGGTTTTGAATTGACAGGAAGTACACACATTTATTGGATGATAGATATGAAAACTAGACCAGAGTTAATTCTAGATATTGAAGGAAAGAAATTTAAACTATTAGATTCTGGTGCCAATTCTTCTATTATACCAAAGAAACATTGGCCTTCTGATTGGCCTGTGACACCTACAATAACTACATTACAAAGACTGGGATTCAGTCAGTCCCCTGATAGAGTACTAAATATTTGTCTTGGAAAGATGAAGAGTGGCATACTGGGTATATTCAGCCCTATGTGGTACCTCATATGCCAGTAAATTTATGGGGAAGAGATATTCTCTCTCAAATGAATGCTGTCCTAACTACATGAATCCTCAAGCATTAGACATGACGATAAAGCAAGGCTATATCCCTGGTAAAGGACTAGGGAAGGATAACAATGGAAGAACTTCCCCTATTCAGACAGATCCTAATAAAAATAGAGGTCTAGGATTCTCCATGAGGGACATTGTTGGAGCAGTTATCCATAAAATTAAGCCCATTAAAATCCAATGGAAAAATGATAAACCTATATGGATTGAACAATGGCCCTTATCTAAAGAAAAATTACAAGCTGCTCAGAAATTGGTTCAAGAACAACTGGAAGCTAGACACACTATCCCTTCTACCTCCCCCTGGAATACACGTATTTTTGTAATTAAAAAGAAATCTGGAAATTGGTGTCTTATGCAAGATCTTAGGGCTGTAAATAGTTCAATGGTAATTATGGGGGCCCTTCAGCCTGGACTCCCACATCCCTCTTTTATTCCAGCCAGATCTCATATTGCTGTTTTAGATCTTAAGGATTGTTTTTCTTAATACCCTTGCATAAGGAGGATTCTCAACAATTTGCTTTTAGTGTCCCCTCAATAAATATGCAATGTCCTTACCAGCTATATCAATGGGTGGTGCTACCTCAAGGTATGTCTAATAGTCCCACCTTGTGTCAAATATATGTCAGTGCCGTTTTAGCTCCTGTTAGGAAATGTTTTCCCTGTTATTATTCATTACATGGATGATATGAAGGCCTCTCAGAAGGAGAATGAACTTCAAGCTTGTATGCTAAATCTACAAGGGCTTAAATTGGCTGGCTTGACCATCGCCCCAGAGAAATTACAAACTCACCCCCCCTATTACTCTTGAAGATAATTGCATTAGACCACAAAAAATCGCCATATCCACAGGTAATCTTAAAACTTTAAATGACTTTCAGAAATTGCTGGGTGATATTAATTGGCTTCTCCCCTCTCTATTACCACTCATGAACTACGTCCCCTCTTCGATATTCTGAAGGGGGATCCTGACCCCTCTTCTACTCGATCTCTCACTGACGAAGGGAGATCAGCTTTACGGATGGTGGAAAAAGCGATCCAACAAGCTCATGTTACTTATTTTGATGAAACACAGAAATTATATTTATTAGTGTTCCCCTCCAAACATCTACATGGGTTTTTTGGCAAGATTCTCCACTTTTTTGGGTTCATGATAACACTTCGCCTTGTCGCGTGTTGTTACCTTACTGTACTGCTGTGGCTAAAATAATTGAAAAGGCACTTTTGGAATCACTGTGTGTTCTTGGATGCCATCCAGACATCACAATAGTGCCCTATACTGCTGCCCAGCGTCTGTGGCTTCAACATAATGATGATGACTGGAGTTTACTATTGTCTACTGTCTCTAGTACTTTTGACAATCATTACCTTCCAAATAGATTAGTTAAGTTCCTACAATCTCATCCAGTTTGTTTTCCAAAAGTTATTTCTTCTAACCCCATTGTTGGAGCCCTGACTGTCTTTACTGATGGATCCTCCAGTGGTATTGCAGCAGTGGTCACCGATAATGATGCTTTCCATGTTCAGACATCCTATAGATCTGCTCAGCTGGTAGAGCTAATTGCTGTAATTACGGCTTTACAGAATTTAACTTTGGATATTAACAATAATACCGTAGCTGAACGCCATTGGCATCCTAGTGGCAGACCCTATGCACAGGTCATGTGGAGGGATCCCGTTGATGATCAACGGCATGGACCCGACTCGGTTTTAATCTGGGTCGAGGTAGTGTTTGTGTTTTTCCACAGAAAAGTGATAGCTCTCGGTAGGTTCCGGAACGCCTTGTATGTCAGCTTTTTGCTTCTGATGGGACAGGTGCATCAAAATGACGCGGACTCACACTGGGCTTTGTTCCTGCTGGGAGGGATTTCAGGACTCTTCCCTCGTTGCCCTTGTCACTGCAGTGATTCCTGTTCCATTGGAAGTGAAGGTGGATGCTGAGAACATTCAATTCTTTCAGACCAGAAAGGAGTTCGGATTTACAGTGGTTGTCGTGGCAGCCACCATGGCTGCAACTACGGCTGCTGCTGCGGCAAGACTGGCTATGCACCATTCACTGGCCACAGCGACAGTGGTAAATAAATTGGCTGAACAAATGCTACTACCCTAAGTACTCAACAGCAAATTAATGAACATTTGTAAGCAGGCATAATGCTGTTAAACTGAAAAATTAACTTGATGCAAGAAATAGAATTACTGTATGGTATTTCTCACATGTCTTGTTCCCCACTGTTCAAAGATATTTGTGTAACATCTGTTTAACCACTTTGATAGAGAAATTAAGGCTCTGAATGAGACCCAAGTTCCACCTAAGTCTTTAACCTGTTAAAGACTTGGTCTGGCATTGCCACCTGGATTGGAATGTTCAATTTAGGTATAATTTTTCCTCACTTATTGCTCTCGCAGCTGATGGCGGCAGCAACAGACTAAAAATCATGCAGTACAGCAAATCCTGGCACAGCAGCAGAGTGAGACCCCCCAAGTGTGCATGTGTTGAAGGAAAGTCCTTGTTATCGTTGACAGGTAAGATGGAACGGATGCCTTACTAACCTAAGACAGGGAGGCAACCATGCTGTTGCTCATCCCCATGACGGGTAAAGAGGGTTATTGCATTCCACAACCTAAGACAGATCCTGGACGCCTTCAGTAAAAATAAAAAAGGGGAATTGTTGGGGTCTGACCTTTGCTTTATCAGCTGCCCTGGATCTTGTTGCTATTTGCATAAGCTCCTTCGGGAAGGGCTGCTAGATTGTGTATTGTTAAGCTTGAAAAACAGGGTGTCGACACGGGCTTCAGACGTTTCGCATTGGTATCACCTGCCAATTCTAGATCGTTCAAGGGGTGCACGTAGAGGCCTACTGATCAAACGTGTACCTCCAAAATCCAGGTGTGGCAATGAATGAGCTAATGTAGAGAGGCCTCGAGGGGGCGGGGTGATGGCCTTTAAAAAAGAGAGGCTCCAGCCAGCAGTTGAGAGCTCTTCCTTTGGGAGAGAGCTCTCATACTTTGCTGCTGGATGTGGTGTCCCTGCTCCTTTGGGAGATGAGCTCTTGCCAGCAGCCAAACCTGCCTATGCTTTGCTCCTGAGCTTCCCAGCCTTCAGAACTGTGAGAAATTGCTGTCTATGTTTGTTCTGAAAGAGTCTTGTAGCGTTGCCTTGACTTTTGTCATAGAAGTACAAATGAACGTTGCCTTGAAAAGAGAGATGTAAAGTATGGATATATAAAAAGGAGAAGTAAAGTTTGGACAAAGAAAGACCGTTTCGGGTCTCCAGCTGTGGTTTTTCTCATCCCCAGCCTGTCCCTCAGGTCAGAACCCGGCTGGACTGGGACACCAACCTGTCCCAGGAGTGACAAGTATCACTGACCCTCACTGAGCCCCAGCTGCCCACAGCAGTGGCCGTCACATGGATGCTCCCTGTGCTTCCCCTGACACCACAGCAGGTGACACATCCTGGTTCCCCGCAACCAGAGGTGTTGACAGCGCTTAGTTCTCAGGTGTCCTCGAGGGTTACACAGGCAGCTCCAGGGAGGCCCAGGAGGTGGTGGCCCGTGCTCCCTGAGTACAGGCAGTAACACAGCCCCAAATGTCCAGCATGTGTGCCAGTCCCACCCTAGGCACCAAGTCCCAGAAGGGCCTGACCCATGGTATGTTCTAGCAGCCCACCCACACCTACCTTGGTGGTGGCCATGGTCACCAGGTCCACCCTGGCGTGGGCTTTGCGCAGCACATGGTGGCTGCCTGAGGCATTGGTGATGATCTCCACGCCGTCCAGGCCCATGTCCACGTGTGGGCTGTGGCAGAGACATAGGGAGGTCAGCTGGGCTCCCCAACCACCCCACCACAGCCCCTGCAGCTCCCCCTAGGGGACGCCGCAGGCCAAGCCCACAAACCCAGGTCCTCCTCTGGCCCGTGCAAGGCCAGGAACTGGATGCACAGGGAACCCAGCTGACCTGTGTGGTGTCCAGAGCTCCTCGCAGATCTCGCTCCCAATGCAGGTGTCCTGGGTGGCCAGCACCGCATCCCCGAAGGGCACAGTCTCCTGCAGTTGAGAGAACATGCTGGGCTGGAGCGGTGGCTCAGCGGTTATGGTGCTTGCCTGGCATGCGCGAGGACGCGGGTTCAAACCTCAGCACCACATACACAATGAAGTGTCAGAGCAATGAAAACACATGAAAAACTACAGTTGATTCTCTTTCTCACTTAAGAGAGAGAGAGCGAGAGAGAGAGCATGCTCAAGACTTAGCGGCCACTCCACCTGGATCAAGCGCTGACCCTGGGGCCCGCACACTCAGGAGACCTCCGTGAAGGCCACCGCACTGATCAAGCGCTACCTCGGGTCCTTGCTCAGCCTGGGGCCTGCCTGGCCCCAGCTGGCTCCTCCTCTGTGGACCCCTAAAGGCCTCTAGTCACCCTCATAACCGTGAACTACGCTCTGAGCTGCCAAAGCTTACTGAGGCTACACCAAACTGTCTCTTGAAGTTCCATGGTGCCAGACACCATCTCCATCGCCATCACCAGCAACCACAGCTGAGGGATCAAGCACAGCCCGGTCACCTTCTCCACTCTCTGGACACCACTGCCTGGCAGTCTGCCCATCCCCACTGCAGAAACGAGCTACCCGAAGGTGACTAGGGACAAATCTCAGCTGTGCACAGATGTGCCTGCTCTAGGTAGAGACATATTCCTAAACCAGACAGAGCCTCCCTGTGGACACCACGTGGGTCTACTGAGGCACTGAAAATAAGGGGCTGTGCCAGGGAGCATGGACGTTGGCCCCTCTAATGTGAGCGGCTGGGCCCAGCACACTGACTCAGTGCCGACGCTGCAGCTGTGCTGGACTCTGCCCAACCAGGTGGTCTTCCTGGAGGCTCAGAACCTCAGCTGGGCTCCCTGATGGCTGCGGGTTCAACTCTACTGCCAAGGCAGGAGCTGCAGTTCCAATCCAGGTCCTTTCCCCTCCTCCATCTCCTGCCACCAGCAAAGTCGTCATTCACTAGGGCTGACCCCACACCAGGTCCACAGTGCTGGCCAGCTGCTGGACACTGCCCCCTGCTCCAGGGCACCTTGAGAGCCTGACCACATGGGCAGAGCTGGAATCCTGACACCTTCTGCCAAGAGGGGACCTGGAACAAAGCTGGGTGACTTGTCCTCCCTGCAGCAGTGACTGGGCTGTGGCTGTTCCTGGAACCGTCCTTGGACTGTGGTCCTCATCCGCCCAGGACTGATCCCTGCAGCCGCTCAGCACAGACTGCACCCCACCCTGGCTCCCCGGCTCCCCAGGTGAGGTATGTGGAGGACGGAGAACGAGAGCAGAGCGCATCTCATGGCTGGAGGGTGCTGCAGAATGTCACGCATGGTCCTCAGCTTTCCTACCGCTGTCATTGAAATGCCCAACGCTCAATTTTAGAGGGGAAGTGTATTTTGGCTCACAGTTTCAGAGGTTCCCTCCACAGTCAGCTGGATTCTTAGCTCTGGGTCTGAGGTGAGACAGGACATCAGGGCAGAGGGTGTGATGCAGGAAAGCAGCTCAGGACACGACACTGGAAAGCGGTGAGAGCTCCACTTACCAGGGACAAATATGACCCGCAAAGGCAGGCCCGCAGAGCCACCTCCTGAAGCCCATCCAGTCCCTATCGGGAGGTCAGTGCTGATGACCCAGCCATTTCGCCTTGAACCTCCTTGCACTGTCTCACCCAGCACTTCACACCTACACCACACACACATACAAAGACTCGCATGTAGTCTGTTCTGATCACGGTGTCAGAAAGTACACCTGCTGTGGTTCCCAGTCAGAAAAGTTTCCGGGTCCCACAGGGAGTGAGCATGCCTGGCCTCTTCTCAGCGTGGCCCTGCACATCCATGATTGCCAACACCAAAGTGCCAAGCCATGCTGGCCCTGAGAGCGCCTCTCAGGGATTCAGAACTGACCAGCAACTTGACCTTGCTCTGGATGGAGGCCACCAAGTCCCAGCGTCGACACAGCAGCCACTGCGGGCCAGCAAGCAGGGGGCTCAGAGATGTACTAGCACAAATAGGAAACGGGTGGGGAGAGACCTGCAGCTCCCGGTGGGGGCGGGCCCCTGGCTAGGGCCCACTCCAGAGATCCAGCAGACCTTGTGAGGAATTGGAACCCACAGCATCCTCATGACAAACCCGCCCCACCTGGATCTTCAGATTTCCTGCAGTTCTTATGAACACAATTGTGGCACAAGCAGACACTGGGACCAGGTACTTGAAACCAAGGCCCCATGGAGGAAGGTACCTAAGACAGGCTAGGCAGGGAGGTCCCATCCCGAGGGGAGCAGCCAGGCTCAGTCAGACTCAGCCCCCCACTAAGTAAGGGTTCAGGGAGAACTGGGGCTGGCGATGGGTTGGCAGCTCTCAAGCACAGTAAGGCACCAGCAAACAGAGGGCCCAGGTCCCAGCCGCTTGGCCCAGAGCAGCTGGGGACACGAGAGTGACATGGAGCCTTGTTCAGGGTATGGATTCTGCAGCTGGCTCAGGCCCTTGTTGATGAGCTATGTGGTTCTAGGCAAGTTGCTCAACCCCCTATGCCTGGTGACAAAAACATCACGGTGGCACAGAGGACAGGGACCCTGGGACGCCCACAGCCAGCTCTCTGCAAAGAAGCCAAACTCCTCTGCTGCTGCTGCAGATGATGGCAGGCCAAGGCCAGGTGCAGAGAGGACACTGGTGCTACACTGTCCTCCAATTTGAGTGCTGAAGACCCCACCCCCAAAGAGCTCAGGAGTGGCCTCATGTGGAGACCACACCATTAGAGATGAGGGTGAAATGAGGTCATGGGGTGGGTCTTCATACAGCAGGACTGTCCTTATAGGGACAGATACAGAGGACCATGAGAAGACACGGGAAGCTGCCTGCCAGCCAAGAAGAGGGACCCGGGGAGAAGCCAGCCTGCAGCACCTCAATCCCAGATTTCAGTGGATGTGTGTGCTGCTGGCGCCCCAGCTGTGGTGCAGAGTTGGCAGCTGGGCAGATGCACACACCTGGACACCTGAGTGGAAGGTGAGGCAGGAGCCAGAGCAGCAGGGCCCCATGGTCACCCCAGGCAGGGAACTGGCTCCTAGCAGGAGGAGGGCACAGGCTGTGACAGCGAAGTCCAGGTCCACATGACATGAGAAGAAGCACATGGTGCTGGGCTTTCACAACCGGCCAAGAGGGTGACACTGGTCCCTTCCATCTCTGTCTCTGCCTCCTGGCCACCGCAAGGTACACAGTCACCTCTGCCCAGGCCCAAAGCAGCAAGGCCAAGCAACCTGAGCCTCTTTAAATCATCATCTCAGGGGCTGGAGCGGTGGCTCAGAAGTTACGCCGCTTGCCTAGCATGCGCAAGGACACGGGTTCAAGCCCCAGCATCACGTAATGATAAAGTGTTGGAGCAACGAAGGTCACATAAAAACAAAATAAAACTGATTCTCTCTCTCTCTCTCTCTCTCTTTGTGTCCCTCTTTCTTTAAAAGATGAGTTATCATCTCAGGTATGTGTCACAGTGGCGGAAAGCTGACAGATGCTGCCTCCACCCTAGGCCACATGGCAGGTAACAGCTGTCCTACCCCAGCCAGGAAAGGCAACCACAAAGGGGGCACCGGAGTCCCTTCCCTAGGGCCTCACCATGGAGATGTGCTCTCTGCCTGGACAGTCCTTCCACAGGGGAGGGTGGAAAAGGCCGCCTTCTGCCACCGGGAAGAAAGGAGGGGCAGAAGCCAGCAGGGGGTGGGGAGAAGCGGCTGCAGACCTGCTGGCCAGCCAAAGCCTTCTTGGTGTACTTCTCACACCAGACAGGATACGCAGCTTCCTGTGATTCTGCCCCCAAGCTCCTGCCCCACACAGCCTGCCCCAGCCAGCAGCTGCCAGGAGGGCCCGGTTCAGCTCGGACTCACCTGCCCTGTCTTGTCTTGCAGCAGCCGAGGCAGGAAGTGCTCCTCTGTTTGCCTGGAAGGGAAACTGTGGATCTGAGATGCCCCGTGGGGCCAGGCTGCCCACACCCGGGAGGCACAGTGTGGACTGAATTCTGAGGTGTGAAGAGAGCGAGGAGCAGAGCACAGGCCCCCAGGCCATCTCCAGGGACAGAAAGTGCAGGAGGCATCAGCCGGGCACATAGCAAGAGTCAAAGTGCAGGAGGCATCAGCCGGGCACACACAGCAAGAGTCAGAAAGTGCAGGAGGCATCAGCCGGGCACACACACCTATGCCAACAGGAGGAGATGCAGGACACGCTCATGTACAGGGCAGGCAGGGGACCAGGACATGTGGCACAAGGAGTCCCAGAGAACTGCACTAAGGTATAGGAACAGATGGTCCCCACTTCTGACTTCAGATGGGCGCTTCCAGGATGTGCCAGCCAGAGTCCCATCCCATAAGGAGCACCTGATGACCTGCAGGTCAGGTGCACCAAAACTCACCTTGCCTTCCTCAATGGCTCACCCAAGCACCCATGGAGAACCCGACCAGGAAATGGCACCTGCGTACCCTCTTCCCCTGCCCAGGGCCAGTGCCATGGCCCAGCCTTGCAGACGGTCACAAGGCTCCTCGCCTTTCCTCTGAGAGCTGGGACATCACCATCAAAAGTTGCTCACATCTGGGTTGGTTCCACAATCTAGCTATAGTAAATAGGGCTGCTGTAAACATTGGTGAAGCTGTATCTCTATAGTAAGCTGAATCTAGCTCTTTTGGGAAGATACCCAGTAGTGGGATAGCTGGGTCAAAAGGCAGTTCCAGCCCTA
Organism: Aplodontia rufa; assembly: GCA_004027875.1. Lineage (NCBI taxonomy): Eukaryota > Metazoa > Chordata > Mammalia > Rodentia > Aplodontiidae > Aplodontia > Aplodontia rufa. The sequence goes on along the minus strand of PVKS010026479.1, from coordinate 18,010 downwards.
ATTTTTTGCGGATTCTCCACACTGCTTTCCAGAGTAGCTGTACCAGTTTGCAGTTCCATGAGCAATATGACATTTTCCCCACAGCCCCTTCAGCATCTATAGTTGTTCGTATTCTTCATTTTTGCCACTCTGACTGGAGTGAGGTAGAATCTCAGTGAAGTTTTGATTTGCATTTCTCTTATTGCTAGTGATGTAGAGCATTTTCTCATATGTTTATGGGCTTTTTGGACTTCCTCCATTGAGAAGCTTCTTTTTAGTTAACAGCTGAATTTACTATAGCTAAATTATGGAACCAACCCAGATGCCCCTCATTTGATGAGTGGATCTGAAAACTTTGGTACATACATACAATGGAATACTACTCGGCTATTAGAGAAAATGATATTATGGCATTTGCAGCCAAATGGATGGAGACAGAAAAAATTATGCTAAGTGAAGTATCCCAATCTCAGAGACTCAAGGGCCGAATGTTTTCTCTTATTTGTGGAAGCTAGAATACAACCGGAAACAGTATGATAGATGGCTAAGCTAATAATAACCTCAATGTGTATGAATTCTTACATGATCATGGGGAACCTTGCCTAGGTTCCTGGTGGACGGAGGGAGCGGGGCAGGGAAGGGGGAAGGGGATTGGAAGGACATCAAGGAGACCAGAGGGTGGTAGTATGGGGGAATCAAATCTGAGGGGAGCCTCCAACTTCCAGGAGAAGTCCAATTAACTTGGGGCTTAAGTAGAGAGAAACATGGAACCATGGGGAATCCAAAGTGGGGAAACCATGGTCTGGTACCAGCCGTGTCTTATTCTATCATTACACTTCTGTTCTTGATTGTCTGACGATGAACCCCTCCTAATTGTAAGACCATGTTTATTGAATAATGCTGCTCTCTACTGGCCTGACAGCTCTGTCTCCAGATGGCTTCCGCTTGGGATGGCTCCCTGCTGGGGGCACTGCAGCCTTCCCTGCTTGTCCCCAAAAGCCTCTCCGGTAAGAATCCTAGCAGTGCGTCTGAGCCAAGAAACCAGCATGCCGTGGGAGTGGCCAGTCTGTGCTCCTCTCCTGCTTAGACTCGGGGAGGGGGTTTCGGCTGGTTCCCCACAGGGCTCTGAGGTGGCACCTTGAACCTGGCCCGCTTAGTGCTGAAGCAGTGGCCATTCACTGTCACCGTCTGGCACAGTTCCTGGGGGCTAAAGCTGTCTGCCTTCTCTAACTGCTCCAAAGCCCAAGCTGCTCCAGCTCGCGTCCCTGCCGCGCCTTCCACAGGCAGAGACTCGGTGCTGCTCGCGGGGGGGTCCGACGGACAGCAAGGCACTCACACTGATACACTGGGAAGTCAGGCAGTCAGCGTAGGTACATCAGGAGGAAACTGGCCCATGGTCACTGTTACTGAGGGGGTCATGTTTTAAAGGGACAAGGAGCATCCACTGCTCCAGACAGACAAATACATCAGCTGGACTTTCCTTCTGCTAAGGAAAGGTGTTCCCTGGACAGACATCCCCTCTGCTGAGAAAGATGCTCGCATGCCCAGGCTGCTCGGCATGGGAGGGAAGGCAGTGACCAACGGGAAGAGGAAAGCATGAGACGCTGTAAGACGGCGAATCTGCCACCCCTTGGGCTTGGGCTCCGGGTCCACCTCCTCCAGGCCTGCTCTCTGTCCTCTGCTCTCTTCTGAAGAAAACTCTTCTCTGCTTGTGTGGATATCCCTCAGTTTCCATTCTTCAACTCCGAGGGATGGGAACCTGACTTCCCCCAGAGAGGCATCAACATGACGATCGGAGAAGAGGGAAACGACGGAGATACACATGCTCCCAAGAACGGAGGGGAGATCTCAAACCCAGCACAGTGGCAGGGGACAGTGGCAAGAATCTGAAAACCTCAAGAAAATTGTGGATAAGGAAAACAGAGCAAACCAGGTCCCAGTGACACGGCTGCACAGGAGATGATGTCAGGGGAATAAACCACAGAGGAAAACGCAGAAGAGACAGCGGCTCAGAGAGAGGAGAGAGGATGGGAAGCAGCAGGGTGTGCCAGGCTGGGCCTGAGACCATGAGGAAGAGGACAAAAGCCCGGAGCCAGAGCCTTTGAGAGCAGAAAGCAAGAAAAGGCCCCCAGTAACAGGGGCAGCCCAGACCTCAACTGCCACTAGAAGGAGACTGGCCAAGCACCTGCTGGTCACTGAGCCTCAAGGCAGCAACAGCTGGCCCCACAACAGGGACAAGGCCCATCCTGTGGCACTCCTCATGTGGAGGAGCCCAGAGAACACATGAGCTTGAGGGACCCTGGACCAGGCCCGGGCACGTGCCCCAGGGCAGGAGCAGGGTGCCATGCATGGAAGCTGCGTGAGTGAGCCGGTGCCCTATTCTGCAGAGAGAAGCCACTGAGTCAAACCCAAGCAGCACCCATGGATCACAGCACGTTAGGCACCGAAACTCACCGGCTCCTGGACCACGGGGTAAACCAGCGCAGCTCGCGGTAGTTGGCCTCGTTGGCCAGGGCCATCTTGGGTCTGATGAGCAGGATCTTCCTAGAGACAGAACAGGCTGCTCAAGGCTCCTGAGAGGAGGTGCCACAGCTGGAGGTCACCGCCACCAGAGGCCCGGGCAACGCCTTACCAGGCCAGCCCAAGGATGAGGCCCCGAGCAAACCCTGCCCCTCTCTAGGCTTCAGACCTGTCTGCAAAACATGGCCCCATCGACCTGACAGGCGATGACGGTAGGGGGCTGGGCCTTAGCAGGTGTGCTCTGCTGGCAGCTGACCAGGGGCTACAAGGATACTTTCTTCACCCAGGCCAGGGTCCAGGCCCCATGGCAGATCCCTAAGCCTCACCTTCTGGGTCACTCTCCTTCTAAGGCCTGAGGTAGCCCTGTGGCTAAGACCCAGAAAAGCAGGAGCAGGTGCACCCCTGGCGGGTGTGTCAGCCCCACTAAGGACACCTTCCGAGGAGGCCGGCAGCACAGCTCCCCACCACCTCCAGCCCAGAGCAGGGAGCCCACAGGTCACCCTCCTCCCAGGGCCACCTACCTGTTGAGAAAGATGACTCTGCAGTTGTAGCGGACGTTTCGGTGCATCACGGGCCTGCCAGGGAAGCAAGCACAGGTGGGTCTGTCTAGTTCTGAAAGCCACACGAGGACAGCAGGCTGCCTGACCCCAAGCCTTCCGTCTTGGAAGGTGGCAGTTTGCCATGAGCTGCTCCACTGAGTACAAGAGGCGAGTCGGGGTGACTCCACACCCTGTTTGTGCCAACACCATCACCTTCCCAGCACAACCTCAAGGCACCAATCGGTAACTTCTTTGTGGCCGAGGAACTTGATCACCTGCGGATTCATTGATCAGAACCACATGTGCATGGCTTACTCCTGTCAGGAAAACCAGGCCCCAGAGCTTCTCAAGCACATCAGACCACTGAGAGGAGCAATCCCTTGCCTAGGACCCACGGAAGGAGCACCCCAAGCCTGGACATGGCAGCACTCTGACCCGCCACCTGGCACTTGTCACAAGGTTTGTGCGGGAAAACTACCACTACACAGAACCTCCAATTCTCCGTTCTGGGGGTTTAATTTGGAGCAATTTCTCCTGCCTGTGACCTGGATGCAAGGCCCACTTTGAGCTGGGAACTCAAACCGACTCTCAGACTGCGTCCCTTGACAACTCTGCAGAGCTGGCTCATTAAGCCCTATCTGACCACCTACAGCGACCCTGGCTCTGTATCTGCCCTGTGCCTGTGCTCCTGGCTCTGCGTCCTATAAACCTACAGCTGTCTTAGCCCTTTCTTAGTCTTTCTGTGACCCACACACGGCACGGGAAGTATGACATGGGACCTGAGTGTTGTAGATGTTAGCAATGGAATAAAGGAACCCGTGATTGTCCAGATGCTGACTACCAGGTGACCCATGAGTACTGTGAATTGTGTGAGAAACAGAAAGTCTGGTGGTCCATTTCCAGAATATAGCATTCAGTCTTCATTGGATCCAACGGTAGCCTACCCCAATGTAAAAATCTGCCAGTCGTGTAGACTGTGCCCCTGAGCTCCTCCAATTAGAGTGAACAGCAGCGCTGCCTTAGGGATATAAGCAGGTGACTGCCCCCAGGTGCACTTGCCAGCCAGGTGATGCAACACACACTTCTGTGGGAAGGAAACTTTGCCTTGCCCACCCACTGCCAAACACGTTTGATTTCTTGCAGCATCTCAGCATTTCTGACAATTTGGCACCCAGCATGGGGCTCTGTACTCCATCTGGGGTCATGGGAACTCCCTCCTTAGAGATGTGTCCCACTGCCTTGCTGGAATGACCTCAGAGCAGGAGAGGAAACTGCAATCCCTGGGAAGCAATGAACCCAAAAATCTAAAGAGTATCAGCAACACAGGGAGAGGGTCCAAGCAAGCACCAGCAACCAGGTAACTGTGCACAGACCAAGGCAGGGAAATCTACTCTCTAGCTTGAGAGAGTCTTCCTTGGTGGTCTGGAGGTTGTGTGAGTGTGACTGAGACATGCGTGCAAGAAACCCCCCAAAAGCAGGGTTGAGACGCTATTCAGAAACACAAGATCACAGCCAGGAAAGGGGGACGGTGAGGTGTGCAAGAAATCGCTAGTAAGTGGGATTGAGCACACAGGATCTAGGTACACAAGAAACCTCCAAAAAAGGGAAGGGCTGAGCACAAGGAGAAATTTAATTATAGGAACCTACAAGAAAGAAAATGGGGAATAAAAATCCTAGGCCTAGGGATGGGGAGAGCAATGGGAAGATCCTACATGTACAGATCTCCTTTTCCTTTGAAGAGTCCTGAGCAGGGAAATAAGCAGTGCTGGTGGTGGGAGTGGATCTGCCCCACGGAGGACACATGGCCACCTGAACCTTTGATTTCAGCATCCACCATGGTGGGCAGACCCTGTTCCTAGCGTTCCCCACCACACAGGCCCTTTTCATGTCTGGGTCATACTGAAAAAAATCTGTGACCTTAATTTCTTTTCTTTCTTTTTTTTTTTTTTTAAGAGAGAGGGACAGTGAGAAAGAGAGAGAGAGAGAGAAACAATTTTTATTTAGTTTTTCATGTGGCTTTCGTAGCTCCGAGACATCGCTGTGTACACGGTGCTGGGGTTTGAACTCCCACACTTGCGCATGCTGGGCAAGTGCTGCAACCGCTGAGCCACTGCTCCAGCCCCTGTGACCTTAATTTCTGAAGGGTTAAATCTGATAGTTCTTTGGCCTGTTCCTGTTTGTTTTGTGTATACCTGTGCACACCTGTGTGTGATATCTCACATCTATATATGCACTTGTGTTTACATTATGTATCAAAAGTGGCTTATAGATAAATGAGTACTCATAAATTGAACGGAGGGATCCAGATGCCTCTCAGTTCACATAACTTAAATAAAACTAACAAAAAGGGTCATTCTCAGTTGGTAACAGTCAAAACGCCTTTGGAATTACTAACCCACACAGTTTTCTAGGTGGCCAATCAGTCAGAGTGTTGGTTTCTATAAAATGTTTAAAGTGCCAACGTTCGTTGCTTCAAAGGATTTTTCTTTAGCAGGAATAACTGATTTAAAGTGTTAACTAGACTTTTTGGATACCTTGGTTTTCATGGGTAACCTGTTAGAAATGGGTCAATTAGTTTTAACACAAACATCTTTATTAGAGGAGTCACCTGATTAATTTGGAAAGCTGAAATATTTTTAAAAATCAACTAAGTATAAATTCAAGTACTCTTGGTTTCTTGAATTCCATGAAGTAACATATATTTGGGTCTATTAACTGTTCATAAATTGGTACTTCTTTAAAAGGTAGGGTTTAAAATTGCTGGTTTATGGCTTTTAACCTAAAGCAAGGTAACTAAGAGTTAAAATTCTAACATGTAATTATTCTATATGCATACAAAAAGTTTCATCTGGGTTTTGACTAAAGTACTGTCAAAAGAGTAGAGTACCTCGTCTTATTAAGAGTAAGATTCGTTTGAACGAGAGGAGACAGAGTTGCTGTGATGGGAGGGGAACAAAGGCATTAATCAGAGTCCATGCTGAACAGAGGTTAAAAGGGCATGATGGGGCTACTGGTAGGAATCTATGCTGGACGGGCGTGGGAGGGCACCAAGGCTACTGACCCAGGACGTACTAACTGACTAAGCCCTTTTAGTCCTTGAGTCTGAATTGTTCTGTGCCCTTCATTTGTGTCCACCCCCACTTCCATTTTCCCTCTGCTCTGGAACAAACGAGTTGATGGGATGTTTAACCTCACAGGGTGGCCTTTACATTTGAAAAAAAAAAAAAACACCTTAATTGGGACCAGTTGCCCTGAGTGTCTGATAATTAACTCTGCTTATTCAGGGGGTGAAAGCTGCCAGTCACAGAGGACAGAGGGATGGGGCCCTGCACTATTAGATTACAACCTGGACACAAAACTGGCCTCCCCTTTTAAGATCTGGCAGGATACCCCATTTGGCAAGGGGACACTGCTAGGTGGAGTCCTGCCTGCTGCCCGCAGAGTTAACATAAAGGGGACTCCTGGAGTCCTCATGCTCGCAGGCATCTATGCCCTGGTCATGCAGACTTCAGTATAGAGACTGTCCCTAACAGTCTCTGTCTGGCTGAGGCGACCTTCAGTGGACAGAGCAGGCAAGCTGGTGTAACCCTCACGCCTGCTGGACAGTGCCTGGACGATCAGAAGCAAAGCCAGCCTGTGTGTTTTGCTGGCAGCCTCTGCAAAAGGACCTTAAACGAAGCCTGAAGAGCAGGAGGGAAAGGGCCTCCATTGAATACCACATGCCTAGTGTAAAAAGAGCCCCAGAAGGAGCCTCTGGCTTCAGCTGATAGTGGGAACTCTCTCAGAGTAACTGGCATGATGATAATGGTCAGAGAGACAGTCAGGCTCAACAATACCCTGGGCTCCAGCCCCTTGAATGCAACCTGGAGAGGGGTGGAGATTAAGGCACAGGGTTGTTTTTCTTTCTTCCTGGACTGCCCAGCCCTCTTCTTGGATAAAATTTGTATAAATTAAATGTGCAGATAACAGTCTCATCCAAAGAGCACCAACTTCATTTGTAGGAGCATCCCAGAAAGAGACAAAGCCTGCTCTGCTGGAGGTCTACTAAAAGTGAGCAAGGCCACTGGGCCAAAGGGAACCCGGGCAAGGTGATCAATGTTATCCTAGCCAAGATTTTGTTTAAGAAGGAAGTATCTTTTTTTTTTTTTTTTCAGGGCTGAGGACCGAACTCAGGGCCTTGTGTGTGCTAGGCAAGTGCTCTGCCACTGAGCTAAATCCCTAACCCCAGGAGGAACTATCTTACCCCCAGGAAGACCCTGGTAGATGTTTAAAACCAAAACTTGGAGACTAAAGTCAAGGAGGTATAAGGGCCAAGGAAATAACAGACAATATTTTGGCCCTAGTCCTCTTAGGTCACCCAAAACTCAGGGAATGACAGGGCTGCTCTAAGTGTCCTGCAACTCCGGGTGAATCACCTGACCTCCCGATCAGAGGGATCAAGAGGGCCACACAGAACGGAAAGACCCTGCAAAGAGGAGGGTCGTTGGAGAGGGAAATGTTCCTGATGCTTCCAAGGGAAACCACTTATGGTCAGCAGGACCCTGACCCATCCTGGCAGATGGCACCACTGGGAGAGGAGACTCCCACAAGTGATCCCTGAGGAACCTCAGGTGACCCCAAGAGTAGGTGAGGACAGGTCGGTTTAGACCAACTTGGTCTTAAGCAGCCGACAGGAGAGTATGACCACAGCACAGTCAGCGAGCCACGGACATTCAAAAGATGGGACAGCGGTTCTTCCACTTGAGGTGGGCAAATGTAAAACTGGGATGTTATAAAGAAAGGGTTTCATACAGGAACGCCCACTAAATACCACAAAAGCTCCTTCATAGGCCCAAGTCTGTCCTAGTCAATTTGAGACCTATTTGTGCTTTTTGTGTAAGATTATTTAGCGTTTGCAATTCTCTAGAACTGCAAGCCTGGAGACCTGCTTTCAGTCAAGACCTGCAAAGGAGACGAGCTCCAGCTGAGCAGGAAAGGACCTGGCCAAGTGCTCCTGAAGGGACCTGGCCAATGCACTGTAAGATTTACGTTTTCTTTTCTGTCAAAGTAAAACCTGTAGGGCGACACAGGCACATCTACTGCAAATTAAATTTCATTTGTATAATGAAGCTATTTAAAGTTAGAGAACCTTGCAGTCAGAAAGAAGCAATTTAAAAAAAACTTCCCTAACAGTTATCTAATTGCAACTGTATTCCTTTTCTGAACTTGCCCTCTTTTAAATTAGCCAATCGCAGAGATAACCTGAGCTGCTCCAATCAGAGAGGGGGTCATTGCTTCATTAGGGATAAACATTGGGGGACTGCTGGCCCAGGTGAGCTTGCTTCCGCATCCCCTGTGGGCACGCACCCTTCTGCAGAAGTCTGCCTTGCTCACCCACCTCCAACCGCGTGTCTGTTTTGTCGCACGCCTGGTATTTCTAAGAGCATCCACTGGGTTGGCTATCTGAACTAATAGAAAGGGAGAACTCATTACCACCGGTGGTTTCCCCCTCAAAAAGTTAACACATCTAGGACGGATGGCAATACCAAAGGGCATAAGAACAAGAATGAAAATGAGATCAAAAGGGATAAAAAGAAAAAGGAGGGACGGTGAGAAAGAGCCTGGCGGTCCATTTTCAGAATACAGCATTTAGCTTTAATTAGGATGCAAGATCCAACTGTCGTCATCTTCACTAGAGCCCTTTCCTTTGTTGTCCCTGATTTTAAAATCAGTTCCCCGTGTAGATTGTGCCCCTGTGCTCCTCCTATCAGGGCAAAGGGCAGCGCTGTTCGGGATCTACGCAGGTGGACCACCTGCCCAGGTGCGCTGGCTGGCCAGGTTCAGGAGCAGCCCTTCTAGCAGAAGTAAAGTTTGCCTTAGCCCACTCCTGAACATGTGTTTGACTTCTTGCTGCACCTCAGTATTTCTGACAATTGCTACTGAGGAACGTGGTGCAGCTCGTGAATTTACTGGTGACATTGTGGACAGATGCGAACATGCGTGGTCTATGTAAGTGTCACGGCTGGCTCATGGCACCACGGCGAGTGGATGGGGCAGCTCTGGCCGCAGGATCATTCCATCTTGGACGGAAGCCTCCTCAAATTCCTCAAGAGGATCACAAGGCTCTCCTGCGGCTCTCTCAAACCAAGAGCTGGAACCATCCGTCCACTCACTTCCAGATGAAGCGCAGCGTCCTCCACCCTGGGGCGCCTCCCTCTCCTCCTGGAATGTTCTCTGGTCTTCCAGGGGCTGCCCTGGCTCACCCCTGCTGCATCATCACCTTGCCAGTGTGCCAGCCTGAGTCTGCGAATCCCCCTGCCCAGCAGCTGGCTCACATCACCTCTTGAGCAGCCTAGTACCCTGCCACCTGCAGAAGAGGGTCAGTGGCTTGGTGGGAGTGCTGGGCTGGCCATCGCAGAGCATCGCAAAGAGCAGCAGAGCTGAGACCACCTTGAGCCTGGCCGGAGTGAGCAGCCAGGAGGCTCAGGACAGAGCTCGGCCAGCACTGAGAACAGCAGTCCATGCAGGGGCGTGGAGAGGGCAGGGTCGGCTCAGGGAACAGGGCAAGCTCGTGCACGCAGCCAAGAGGAGGGAAAGGCACACTGTCCACACCGGCCCTCAGCGTCCGGAGGCTTGCACTGGCCAGGAGCAGCGGTCTTGATGCTTCCTCCCAAAAACGGGGCCACAGGGCAGGATGCAAGCAAGGGCATTCCTGGCCCCCAGTCCTGGCCACAGCACACTGACTGACGGCCACCGAGGGCAACTCACACACAGTGTAGCCAAACGAGAGCCCATTCCAGGCCGGCATGGGGCGCTCGCACTTCTACCAAGGCTGTGCAGCCTACAGGATGAATGTGGCCCCAGCAAACAGGCCCCGGTGAAGAGCCGCTGTGTGACCGGAGCATGCCCCTGGACAAGAGCTGTCACTGATGGACATCATGAAGCGTCTCATGTAAACAGAAATAAAATGTCAGCGTCACAGAAGTAGGCACGTGGGCACCATGCACACATGAAGAAACTCAACGCGCCAGCGGTCAGAGGCAACAACAGCACGCTAAGCAGGCAGCTCCGGCCGGACCGCAGTCTGCAGACAGGCAGACAAAGATCCACGCTGTCCTGAAAGCCAGCAACTAAAGCGGCTCTACCCTCTCCGCTCTCAGAGGGTGAGGCCAGCTCTGCAGGGCGGAGTAAGGCCAGAAGCCCTGTCACAGCGCTGCAGTGTGCTCACGCCCCCAGGGTAGTCTCAGAAGGAATACCAGGGGCAAGGGACCAGTGACATGATGCCCTTCCTGCTCTGTCCAGTGCCGCTGTACCTCCGCATAAATGCTCCATCTCAACGAGAAAATCTTCAAACATGTGGCCAGTTTAAGGTTAAAAATAGGAAAGTTAAAATAGGATTATAGAGTTGGAGCAAGAACAACGGTAACTTGAGCACAATGTGTCCCCCTGGCTACCTGAAGAGTGGCCCCCTCAGGAATGGCCACATCCCGATTCCCAGCATCTGTGACCACATCACATCACAGTGGCACAAAGTTAAAGATGCCAATTGGGGAGATGGGCAGCCCAGCAGAAGCCCAGTCCCCGGGGAGGCAGGGTCAGCACAGGGACAGACTAGATGGGGCGAGCAGTGGCCAGTGCTGGAGGCAAGAGCAGGGAGGCTGGAGGAGGCAGGTCCCAGTTTTGCCTAGAGCTGCCCATGCCACAGACTCGCCACCGCCCCACCGCATTCCTGACGCACAGGACCATCAGGCCGCTGCGTGTTGTGACACTTTGTCACGGCAGAAGTGGAAGCTAACATGGCCCACGATGCTTGTAACCATAGGGTGTGAATGGTCCAGGTTAAAGACCCCACCCACATGCTCCTTACGAGACCCCACTGAACAAACGTCACAGCGAGGGGACCATTATGCCATGGGGACACGAACAAGGCCCACTCAACAAAAGTCACAGCGAGGGGACCACGACGTGTGGGGAACACTCACAAGGACGTTAACAGGAAGAAGGAAAGCAAACGCCCCACAAGCTTGTCAGACACAGTGGACCTGGGGAGGTGACAGTCCAGGTGTGATGGCATCGGTGGGCACCGTGTTCAGAGACTCAAACTTGAGGGCCCCAGCACAGAGTCTGTTGCGCAGGGCCCACCTGCAGACACCAGCCACGTGGGGCTTTGCAGCTAGCATGTCCACGTGGAGTGATCAGGAGCCGTCCCACAGACCACAGCATGAACAGAGGCCTCAGAGAGTGACGCCACTCTCCCCTTTGTTTAAAGTGTGCTCTAAGAACCCACAAAAACCACTTCCAGGAGCTGCTGCAAAAGAGAGAGGAAATCAGGGGGCCACTGGGTTGGCATGGAAATACAAACTCTTGTCAATAGGACAGCTTCTGTGTCACCAGCCGTGTGCGGATACTGCACCCCTGCTGTAGGTGGCCAGGACATCGTGCCCTGGAACTCACCCTCCCATGCATTCACGAGGGCACTTACATCCCTACATCGCAGATGATGTCCTGGGTGACCGGAGACACCAGGAGGGCTGCCAGCACCTGGATGGAATGCAGGAGGGTATCTGACTCGAAGTAGTGATCCCAACACCCGTAGCCACTGCAAGAGAGGGAGCCGCAGGTGAGAGTGGGCAGTGAGGGCCCCTTAGGGGCCAGGTGTGCTGCTCTCCAAGTCCCCCACAGCCAACCACGCACTTCACAGGAAATTAGGAAACGCAGGCCCGCTCTCTATGTTTTTCATTACTATGACGAGATCCCTCTCACGTCAGCAAGTGCCTGCCCCGTAATGTGGCCAAAATCTCACTGCTCTACAAGCAAAGAACCCAAAAGGAACAAAGCTGGACAGGGACGAGCATTAATGACCTCTGTAGATGCAGAATGGTGGTCCCCAAAACGTCCGCCCACGTCCTAACCTCAGGAGCCTGTGGATGTGACCTCATTTCAGAACAAGAATCTCTGAAGCTACAATTAAGTTCCAGCTCTTGAGACAAGGTCACCCTATAATAGATGCTGGAGGGGCTGTGGAGAGATAGGCACACTAAAACACTGTTGGTGGAGCTGCAGACTGCTACAGCTGCACTGGAAAATAGTGTGGGGAATCCTCGAAAAACTAGGGATGAGCCCACCATATGATCCTGGTATTCCTCTCCTGGGTATTTTTCCACGGGATTTAGAATCAGCACACTACAGTGACACAGAGAAATCGATGTTCACAGCAACTCAATTTACCATAGCTAAATTATGGAACCAGCCCAGATGCCCCTCACTGGATGAATGGATCCAAAAACTGTGGCACATATATACCATGTGGAGTTCTACTCAGCAATTAGAAACAATGACATTGCAGCCTTTGAAGGTAAATGGATGGTGATGGAAGAAATCATGCTGAGTGAAGTCAGATTAACCCAGAGAACCAGGGGTTGAATGTCTTCACTCATCTGTGGAGGCTGGAGCTAGAGCCTGGCCTGTGTGAAAGGAGGTCAATTCTCATGTTTTAAATCCGGATAAGGTGTAATGTCATACAGCCTAAGGTATTCATAGAGACGTATTGGGAAGGAGGGCAGGGAGGGATGAGGGTGGATAATTGGAGGGGGCTCTTGGGGGTAAATCAAATTTTCAGAATTTATATATATATTATATTGTTTCATTAGAAGCTTGTTTGATTGTTCAACAAATAAATTTCTGAATAAAATTTTTTTTAAAAAGGTCACCCAGTGTCCTTCTAAAACACAGAAGAAAAGAAGACCGGGGGAACTGGGAAGGCCATGCAAAGAGAGGCAGAGACCAGGGTGATGCAGCCACCAACCAAGGGAGCCTGGAACCCAGGAGCTAAAGAGGCAGGGAGACCCTGCTAGAGCCTTCAGAGAGAGCACGGCTGTGCTGGCACCCCGAGTTTGGCCTCCTAGACTATGAGGGACACATTTCCGTCATTCTAAACCACTCTGTTTGTAGTACTTCATCACAGCAGCCCAGGAAACTAGCGCAGTGCTCCATGATGTCATTAAATGTGCAGGCGTGGTCAAGAGGGTCCTCTGGGGTGTCCTGCTTCCAGGTACCCCTCCGCTTTGCGGAGTCTCTGCTCTTCTTCCTAAATAAATCCTACTCCTTTTACTCCTCAAAAAAAAAAAAAAAAAGAGGGTCCTCTGATAATAAAACAGGACATCTGCAAAACACCGTAAGCCTTCAAGGCGATTCCCTTCTGCCCTGCAGCAGTCTAGAAGTCGTCTTCGGACCCAGAAAATCCCAGATCTGGCACCTGCCCTGTTCAATGCTGGGAAGCCCCCTCCTGCCCTTGCATGGGTGAAAGGAGATGCCACGCACACAGAGGAAAGTGGCACCAAGGACATGCCCCAGAGGGGACCAACTCCAGGATGCCCCTGCTTCTCCCACAGCTTCCTGTGTCCTGGGCTTTCATGCCCTTCGGCTCCCAGGCCTGCGTGTGACATTACGTAATGTCTCAGTCCCACTGGGCCAGCTCCCAATGACTTCACCACTTCAGCTGGCTGTCCTCTATGACAGGGGCTGGTCAGTAAGGGCCAGAGGCCCATGTGGCCAGTTACCTTCCACCTGTGGGCCTACAAACTGACTTGGAGAAAACAGGCTGACCCTCCAGATGAGGGTCAAATCAGCCTGTCCTCCTCCTCATTCCAGGCGCCCTGCTCTTGTCCAGTAAGAACAAGAAAAGGGGCACTGGATGAAGTGCCTGGGCCCCATTCCGGCCTGAGTCACTTTCCTCATTGTCCACCGTGGCACATATCAAGTGAAAGCCCACTCCAAAAGCTGTGGACAGTCTGAAGCCCAGCTCAGCAGGGCCTTCAACCTGCTTCATGTCAACATACCATCCTGGGGTCTTTTGGTTAAAATTCTCCACCTTGCAACAATCAGGCCAGGAAGTCTGGGCTACACTGCAGCTCTGGCAGGTGAAAGGAGCAGCAGGCAAGCAGTCAAGAGCTCAGGAGCAGCTATGTGGCCTCAGGTGACTGTGAGTCCCAGATCCCCAACAGTTAGGTGAGGGTTGAAACACTCTTAGATGGTCTGGGAGAAGCAGTGCGATTTGAAGTCGGCAAGACTTTAGTCTAACGAAGAAAATGAACTTAGAAGACAGAAAGACGCTGGAAACTAATTTGAAAGCACCCAAGAAACGATGGTCCCTGCTCCCTCTAAGTTCAGAAACCGGAGCAAAAGAAGGAGGGGGCTGGAGGTCACGGAGGGCCCTCCAGACTCCACAGTAGGTCAGGGGTCATGAGGACAGCATGGGAACCAGCACAGCAGAGGCAGCAGGCATCCCAAATTAGAGAGCTGCCGCTGAGGGAGGGGCTCACGAGAAGACACCCGCAGATCATTTTTTAACAAGAGAACAGAAGAGAATTCAGGATGCATTTTCCTGCTTTTTGCAAAATAAAGGTCTGCAGGAAGTGGCCATCGACGCTTGTTTACATAAGACCCTGGGATCACCAACTAGGAACCCTGTGGCCAATGTACAAATGGAGACCTGTGACCAACTTTGTCCATCTTAGACTGGGTGACTTATACTCTATGCAGTACTGGAGGCTGGAAGTGCCAGGCCCAGGCCAACAGATGTGGTCTTAGTGAGGGCTGCTCTGTGCTTCCAGGGTGGCGCCATCGAGGTGACCCACATGGTGCCAGGGGCATAAGAGCTCGCTCAGGCCTCCTTTGTAAGGGCAACAATCCCACTCACCATGCCAACGCACCTCGCCAGGGACCCAGCTTGCTGAGACACATATGAATACTGGTGTGAGACCACAGCACACAGGCACAGGGAACTCCAGGCAGCCAAGTTTTGAAAGCAGCCCCCACCTAGTAAAGCTGGGTTCCTTTAATCATTCAACACAGAGTCTGGAATCACCAGCCTCCCTGAGCCTACTCTTACTCAGGTGTCTGGTGGCATGAACCTGGCCCAGGAGCAAGTTCCTGACAGCCTCCTAAATGGGATTGGTATTTCCATGGCTCTCAGGATGCCCTCTGCTCCCTGCCCTCTCAGCTGGGAAGCTGCCAGATGCCACTGTCTGCCCGCCCAGGGTGTTGGTCTGTTTATTCTCACCATATTTCCAGCTCAGGTCCAAGCCTGTATCTTGCTCCTCTGTTTTTGGCAATTTCGATACCTATAAGTACAGGGGTAGCAATTAAAACATGCTGCTCTGTAGGTGTGATTGTAAAACAACGATGTGGGATGGCCCTGATCCTTCGCAGCCAATTCTCCTGTTAACGGCAAGGCAGCAGAGGGCAGCACACACCTGTACACACCTGCAGGGAACAAGAAACAGGGAGGGCCTGCAGGGCTGACCCTTGTCACTGTGGAGGAAGCTGTCACACCCTGCAAACTTCAGGACAGGTGGTTGCCAAGACCAGCTGCAGGAAAGGGCACAGCATGGAGGAGGCTGACGCAGTGGTGCCAGCCTCGGGCTTAGGGAGCCGCTGCCAGCGAGCAGTCAGGAGAGTGGCAATAGCTCTGGCCACCAGGGCGCCTTGCTCACCCCAGCGAGATCTGCTCTGAGGAGCTGAAAGCAGGTTGATATATGTATTTTAAAAAACATCTGATAATATGCTATCACTTGGACCACACCTGTAGGTGAGCCTTCCTCAGCACCAGTTTGGACATGGGTATCAACAGTTTGATCTTTCACCATCAAAGATGAGCCTGAGTGAATGAATTTTGTAGTGACCACCTAAAATACACTCTTCTCTTAGCTGACAGCTAGCACCTGATCTGCTTCCCTCTTCAGGAAGGCTTCTCCCAATGCCCACCCATCAGGAATGTCCTCTGGAACCAGAGACCGGGCCATCTCGTGTCTGCACAGCATCCTGGCCAGTGGCCACACACCCCTCCAACCTGGAGGATGTGCAGCTCTCTCCTGCCCCAGCCTAGCCCCCCGGGACTCTAGAGATATCTGAAGGCAGGTGCATTCTTTCCACGCCCATGGCTGCGAGCATTTCCAGGGCAAAGGTGTGTGCACGGTATGAGGAGCACCCCGGCCCAGCTAGTGTTCCTGCCCGTATCCCGCGACCCCAGGCTCACTTTTTAAAATCCTTTGCAAATTGCCCTCGAAGTCCAGGGCCCACTGATTGAGGGCACAAGTGGCCACGGTCACCTTCCGGCCCATTGTGGCCGCAAAAGACCGGGCGGCCGGTTACTTGCAGTCCTCCAAGCTGCACAGCCAGCCCTGGCATCTGCCCTTCCGGTCGCCCCTCCCTAACCCCGTCCACGGACCGCCCATCAAACCAATCACCGGTCCGAACTGAGGAGCCGCCGCGTCTGACCCGGCCCTTCCTCGGATCGCCGGCCCCCCGGGCCAGTCACAAGCTCCAGAACTGCAGAGCCGCCGCTCCAGGCCCCGCCTCCCTCGGATCGCCCGCCCACCAGGCCAGTCACAGCTTGCAGAATGGCCGAGCTGCGGCTCCAGGCCCCGCCCCTTACCGGATCGCCCGCCCACCAGGCGTCACAGGCTGCGGAGCCGCAGAGCCGCCCATCAGGCCCCGCCCACAAGCCGTCCCTCCTGGCGCCTCGAGGAATTTGCCCCGCGCCTGCGCAGCAGGAGGCCACGGAGCCGCCCAATGCTGCCGAGGGCCTGAAAGCGTAGGAATGGCTGGCTGCCAAGCGGGCGGCGGGGAACTGTCAGACCTCGGTTTTGTTACACACACCCTCCGCAATCGGCTTAGCCGCGTTTTACTTTAATATGGTATAAGTCCCAAGTATACCACACTATAGATGATAACACTCCTACTGTGCATGTGCCAGAAAATAATGCATTATCAACACTTCCAAAAGCCGTGTGCATGGCTCACGACGCCATCCCTGTCTCCCCGTGTCTGCAGCACTCTGAATTCCCTGTGTATCCCTCTTGAGCCCCTTCTCAATCCTAACCACCTGTGTTAGGTAACCCTAAGCAAGGTCGTGCGGTGCCTTGCCTTTCTGAAACTACACAAGCTCCACTTTAATGTGCTTCTGAAGCTTGATTTCCCCCCCAACCCCGTAATTTTAGGTACATTCTTTTGATCACTTTTCCGCATGTTGGTACTTCCTCCTAGGAGTAAAGCCTCGTGCGTGCAGTCAGTATGAATGGGCAGCCAATCACGCAAGCATCCCCGTGCTCCTAGTTGCATCCCAGGCAGTCTCCTGTCAGCCACGTTGCCAGTTTCTCCAGAGCTTTGCTCAGCTGTACAAATACCCTCCCCGCTTCTTCAAAGTGCTTGCCCTGATTCCCTGCCAGCAGTTTCCCAGTTTTCCTTTTCACTTTGCATCTTCAGTCCACCCACCCAGGGCAGGAATGCTTTTATCCCCATGCGAATCAGTAAAGTTAGAAACGAAATTATTAAAAATCCCGAGGTGCCTTAAGAAAATCAAACTCGTGGCCAGAAGTGAGTGAGCAAGACAGACTTTCCTTCTGTAGAAGGTGCGCTCACAGACAGGCTCTGATGCACACTTGGACTGGCAAGCCACCTGCTTATATCTCCAACCCGAGGCAACCCTGCCCTTCAGTCTGATTGGAGGAGCTCAGGGTACAATCTGCACAATTGGCTAATAGAAAATTTGGGTGGGTACAGAAAAGATCTGTGGGTGTACTGGGATATCCCATAAGGAGTTTAAAAATGGATTATCTCTGACCACATAATAATCCAAAAATGGATTATTCCTGACCTAAGAGGGCTTTCTTTTGTATGTGAACCTTGAGACTACACTCTGAAAATGGATCATGAGACTTCTTATTTCTCACAAACCCCCTTTTTCTTTTTATACCTTTGGTACCATTTTAATTATACCTTCTGATATGGCATCTATCCTACATATATTAACTTTTTAAGGTGAAAATCAGTCACAGTAATGAGTTCTCTCCTTTTTAGCAGTTCAGACAGCCATCCTGTTGATCGGAAGCACTTGGTAAGGTCCTTTCCAGCCCAGTTAAATCTTGGTTGCTTTCCAGATATTGTTTAAAATCAGGTCTCCTGGCTGGAACTGGTGAATTGCAAATTCTGGG
>PVKS010026478.1:0-14720 GCA_004027875.1 Aplodontia rufa | reverse complement strand
TATTGCTAGGCTATGGAAACAACCCAGATGTCCCTCACTGGAAGAATGGATCCAAAAACTGTGGTACATTTATACCATGGAATTTTACACAGCAATTAGAAACAATGATATTGCAGCCTTTGAAGGTAAATGGATGGCTATGGAAGAGATCATGCTGAGTAAAATCAGCTTAACCCAGAGAACTAAGGGTCGATTGTCTTCACTCATCTGTGGAGGTGGGGACTAGACCCTGGACAGTGAGAAAGTTGGTCTAATAGCATGTGTTAAATCCAGATAAGATGTAGTGTTTTACAACCTAATACTTTTTTTAGAGATATTGTGGGAAGGGGAAGGGTGGGATAAGGGAGAGTAATTGGGGGGGGGGTACTCTTGGGGGTAATTGCATTATCCAGAATATACACACATTTTATATTATTTTGTTAAAAACTTGTATGGTTGTTCAAAAATAAAAAAATTTTAAAAAAAGAAAAAAGAAAATAATCCACCATGATCAAGTGGGCTTCATCCCAGGAATGCAGGGCTGGTTCAACATACACAAAACAATTAACATATTCCACCATTTAAACAGAATCAAGGACAAAAACCATATGATCATCTCAATGGATGCAGAAAATGCCTTTGATAAAATCCAGCACCCTTTATGTTCAACACTCTAGAGAAGATGGGGTTCAAAGGACCATTTCTGAACTTTGTTGAGGCTATATATGCTAAACCCTCAGCTAGTATAATACTAAACGGAGAAAAGCTGAAAGGATTTCCACTAAAACTGGGAACAAGGCAAGGCTGTCCACACTCACCTCCTTTATTCAATATTGTTCTTGAGACCCCAGCTGGAGCAATTAGGCAAGAGAAAGAAATCAAAGGGATAAAAATAGGAAGAGAGGAAGTCAAACTCTCTCTTTTGACTGATGACATGATCCTGTATCTGGAAGATCCAAAAAACTCCATCAGTAAACTGCTTGAACTCATAAGTAGATTTAGTAAAGTGGCAGGATACAAGATTAACATGCATAAATCAATAGCTTTCCTATATACCAATAAGAATAGGACTGAAGAAGAAGTCAGGAAATTAGCCCCTTTCAAAATATTTTTTAAAAAAATAAAATACTTGGGAATTAACTTTACAAGGGAAATCAAATATCTCTCCAACGAAAACTATTGGTCATTGAAGAATGAAATCCAAGATGACCTCATAAGATGGAAAGATGTCCCATGCTCTTGGTTAGGCAGAATTAAAATAGTCAAAATGGCCATTCTGACAAAAGCTCTATACAGATTTAATGCTATCCCTATAAAGATACCTATGTCATTCTTTACAAACATAGAAAAAGCAATTCTCAAATTCATTTGGAACAATAAGAAACCTAGAATTGCCAAAACATTGCTAAGCAAGAAAGATTCAACAGTTTTGCCATACCAGATTTAAAACTATACTATAGAGCTGTAGTAACAAAGACAGCATGGTTCTGGTATCAAGACAGGAAAGAAGACCAATGGAACAGAATAGAAGACCCTGAAACAAACCCTCAAATTTTTAAACATCTGATTTTAGACAAAGGGGGGCAAAAAATTACATGGCGGAGTGACAGCCTCTTCAACAAATGGTGCTGGACAAACTGGAGAGCCTCTTGCAGAAAGTTGAAATTAGACCCATGTCTTTCTCCTTGCACAAGAATCAAATCAAAATGGATCAAGGAGCTAGGAATTAAACCAGTGACATTGAAACTGATGGAAGACAAATTGGGTCCAACACTTCAGCATTTGGGAGTAGGCAAAGACTTTATCAACATGTCTCCTAAAGTGAAGGAAGTAAAGTCAAAAATCAGTGACTGGGATGCCATAAAGCTAAAAAGCTTTTGCACTGCCAAGGAAACAATCAAAAGAGTCAAAAGGTTTCCTATGGAAATGGAGAGAAAAATGGGTTGTGATTCCTCTGACAGGGGTCTCATATCCAGAATCTACAAAATCCTCAAAAATCTCAACTACAGAAACACAAACAACCCAATTAATAAATGGGCCAATGAGCTAAATAGAAACTTCTCCAGTATGTTAGATGGATAAGCTAATGATAACTTCAAAATTTATGATTCTTAACACAACAGGGGGATGACTCCCTAGGTTACTTGGAGGCATAGGGTGGGGGACAGCATACGGGGAGGGCTTAGGAAGAATATCTAGGAGACTGGAGGGTGGGAATATGGGGGAATCATCTCAGAAGGAGATCTCTGACCTCCACGAGATATCCATTTAACTCAGGGCTTCTTCTGGGGAAAACAGTAACATGGGGAACCCAAGCTGGGTATCCCTGGATAACTAAGTATATATTCATTTGTTCTTGAATGTTTCATAATGTTCCCCCTCAATTGTATCTCCATATTCATCTAATTAAAAAAATAAATACAAGTTTCTCAACAGAGGACATTGATCAAGCTAATGAAGACATGAGAAGGTGCTCTAAATCACTAGTAATCAGAGAAATGCAAATGAAAACTACATTTAGATATCACCTCACACCCATCAGATTGGCAAAAATGAAGAAAATAAACAATAATAGATGCTGGATGTGCTGTGGAGAGATAGCCACACTAACACACTATTGGTGGAACTGCAGACTGGTACAGCCCCTCTGGAAAGCAGTGTGGAGAACCCTCAAAAAACTAGGGATGAGCCCACCATATGATCCTGCTATTCCTCTCTTGGGTATTTTTCCAAGGGCTTTAGAATCACCACATTACAGTGACACCATGAAATTGATGTTCATAGCAGCTCAATTTACAATAGCTAAATTATGGAAACAACCCAGATGTCCCTCACTGGATGAATGGATCCAAAACTGTGGTACATATATACCATGGAGTTTTACTCAGCAATTAGAAACAATGAATGATATTGCAGCCTTTGAAGGTAAATGTATGGCTATGGAAGAAATTATGCTGAGTAAAATCAGTATAACCCAGAGAACCAAGTGTTGAATGACTTCACTCATCTGTGGAGGCTGGAGCTGGACCCTGGCCATGGAGAAAGGAGGTCTATTATCATGTTTTAAATCCGGATAAAGTGTAATGTCATGCAACCTAAGGGATTTGTAGAGATGTATTGGGAAGGAGGGGTGGTGAGGGATAAATGTGGGTAATTGGGGGATGCTCTTGGGGGTAAATATAATTTTCAGTATTTATATATTATATTATATATATATTTTTTTCATTAGAAGCTTGTTTGATTTTTCAACAAATAAATTTCTGAATAAAAAAATTTAGTGAGTTTGGAAAATAATATAACATCTTTGAGCCTCAAAGTCTTTATTTCCTTGTAAATGAAATACTATAATTAGAAAATAAAATATAACCTTAACTGTTAAAATCATTAATTTTTGTATCTCATACATATACTCACTATATAGTATATAGATCACATCAGAATTTAGTTTTTCAATACTTCTATATATTGTAATGTTTAAGGGAAAAGTGCTTCAAAAAGTTTGAAAAACATTGGGAGATTGATCTATTCATAAAATCATGAACAGTTTAAGTAATGCATGGACTATGACTATCTAAGGATATTATTTCTTACAGACAAATGGATTTTTTTACAACTAAAACACACTAAAGGTAAATAAAATAAAATTAATAATTTTCAGGGTGACTTCAGCAGAGAAAGGAGCTATTAGAGAAGAAAGAGAAAAAATGGAAGAACTAAGAGTAGCACTATTTTTAAAGAAACTGCACAGAGCTACATGACTCTATAGATTCTGTAATGTCTAACATTTGAGTCATTTGGGTTCTAGAAACAGACAATAGAATATAGAAAAATATATAAATTTGAATTAAATACATGAAAAGATATTCAACATTATTTGTTACCATGTTTTATTACTAAGGAGAATCCATGTGTCCACATGAATGAAATATTGTTCAATTGACTAAAGGTTTAAATAACAAAATTTCAAAATAACAGTATTTAATTTCATGCTATAAAATTGTCACAATTTTTCTTTTGCTTTATATCATGCAAATGATAGAAATAATAGAATCCTTAGAGCACAAAATTTTAAAATAAAATAAATGAAATATCACTGTGATTTCTTCTATATGCATGTTTGTTACTTTTTACTTTCTCCTGAAGTAAAGATAAGATAGCGAGTAAGTCAAAGTTGTATTTTTCTCTGTTATTTACTTAAGAAAATATACTTAATAAAACATAAAGTATACGAAAGGTAGACTAAGAATAGTTTCCAAATTTTTGCCCTCTTTCAATGCACAGTATGGTTTTTGCTAGAGAAATTTCATTCTCAAAGAGTTAGTTTAGATCTTAGCAAATAATTTTTTAAAAATCTAATACCCAGTGCTTGAATAATGTACACAAAAAGACAGTTGGTTATTTCCAGTGTATTTTATTCTACGTACATTAGTTTTTAAAAATTCTAGAAGGCTTTTTATTTTTTTTTAAAGAGAGAGGGACAGTGAGAGAGAGAGACAGAGAAAGAGAGAAACAACTTTATTTAGTTTTTCACATGGCCTTAGTTGCTCCAACACTCAGTTTACGTGGTGCTGGGGTTTGAACCCAGGTCCTTGTGCTTGCCAGGCAAGCGCCAAAACCGCTGAGCCACCGCTCCAGCCCTAGATGGCTATCTTTGATACTTAACACAATTCTGAAAATAAAATAACTGTCTTCAGTACATAATTTTTTTAAACATTAAAATTTTATTAAATATTTATTAAATTTTATTAAATATTAGCTAACTTTGAGTACATAATATATCTAAGGCACTTTGGATTATATATGAAATTCATTATCTTCATGAATCATGTCAAAGGGTATAAAGTAGTTACTTCTTGTCATACATCCATTTTATCTATGAGAAAATTAAGAGGTGCAGAGTTTGTCTAAGATCATACAATTCATAGAAACACAACCATGAGTTGTTAAATACATATGAAGTATTAAACATCATGCCTTTCTAATGGTGAATGCTTAGTAAATAGTGTTTTAAAAATAATTTAAATGATTATTTTTATAATCATTTTTAATTGCTATTAAAACCTCATTTATTTGGTTAAAATTTGGACAAATGATTGTGTCTCTTTGACATTATTTGTGATAGCAAATGTTTCAAAAGGGCCACATTTGATAGTGAATTTTTTCAGTGAATCTGTTGATTGATCTCAGAAGACCTATGTAGAAAACAGTCTAGTGGTCAAGGAAGAAAGCAAGCCTTGATTAGAAGGAAGAGAATCAAATTCCTTGGCTCTATCCAGAATAAGATTGGTTAATACTAAGTGCTAATAGTATGTGTTACATAATGTAATACCAGGTGTCAGCACTGTGGTCACAAGATCGTTTGATCCTTTGCTCAAGATAAAGAAAGGAATTATGCAATTTCCATTTCTGCTTGTTTGCTTTCTGGATCTCTATTCATTTTTTTTCTAAATTAAAAAATACTTATTAAAAACACATATGTTTGCTTAAAAATGTTTTATTTTTTAAAATTATATTTGGTTTTCTTTTCTAAGTTTCCAACTTAAATGTCATTCTAATCCCTAAATTTGGACCATCCCCTAACAGGAGATACAGAGAATACAACCAAATCCTCTTCATAAAATTTTTTAATGAAATGGCCTGCCTTTTAACTTCGATGTTTTAAGTGAGTATAATAGATGAGCCAGCCTACTCATACCTAATTATAGTGACATAAATAGTAACATTAAAATCACCTCTGCCTTGTTGCACTGTTGCTCACCACCAGGTACCTTCCGTGACCTCTTGTTCACAGACAAGTTATTTGTAATAACTGTAATTAATTTAAAAGAATGAAGATTCGTTTATTTACCTTTTTCAAAATAAACTTCCTGATGTTCATCGCCTTACTGTTTTGCCCTAGGTTAAAGGTCTTTTCATTTCAAAAGCTGGCAATAGTAAAGTTGCATCCCAGCAAAAAGTCTGTTTTGGGCAGAAATTACTGGCATGCACTGGCAAATATATCTTAAACTTATCTTAGTATTGTCTAGCTACTTAGTTTACAGAACATATAAACAATATGAACAAAACCATTTTAAAAGTATACAACATATAAATATCTTCAATGACTCCCTCTATATTGTTCTCTCCAATTTCTGCACCAAATTTAAAAAATATCCCTTTATGACTTTTATGAGTTGTACAATATCAGCATTTCCAGATTTCCATATCCAACAAATCTAGTCTTCTCTCTTTGGAATTTATGCTCCTCATGAAAGGAATTCCTTTATTTTTTGTTTGAAATTGGTTTTGGCTAGAGGATCTTTATGTAACAACAATCTACTTTCCATGATCTATATAATCCAGAAATGTGGAGAGACATATTTACCACATGGTCACTTGCTTTATAGGCAATTGGAGTACTTGCTCAATTTGAGAAAGCAAATAGAGCTGAAATTGAGAGTGTAGGGAAGGAAAATGTTGATCACAAAATTCATATTTTGGAACATAGCTCACAATCCAGCCAAGTTGTGAAGGCAGAGTTTAATACACAAAGAATTCTAGAGACTTCGTTTTCCCTGTATTCTTTATACTCTCAGAGACAAAAAGAGCCACAGAAAAGAAAATTCCATCTTAGAATCATTAGATGAGTATATCTAGGAGAAATTTTTGTTTAAATTGTCCATACACACTGCTCTTCCTCTTTATTTCTATGAAAAAAACTTCAGCAAGACTTAGCAATTCAGAGAACAGTGCATACTTTCTCCTCTTATAAACCTCAGCTGAGTAATTTCTAGATCAAAATTTAATGAATACCAATTAAACTGTAGGACATTATGCACAAATGCTGTAGACAAAGGGAAAGGAAAAGTTCACTTGTAAAAATAGTATGGTAAAAATGGAAAGAGGGTGGCAGGGTTTTTTCAACTGACTTGGTAATAGAGATACATCTCTTTATTCACTGATTTCTTTTGTGACAAGATGATGTGAAAACTAAATGGCAATGACACATAACTTAATTTACTTTCTGGTTATGAGATGACAGTGTCTGTTCATCAAAGCGCATCCCTTTTGTTGCCTACAAGAAAAACTCTACACAAAATGAAAAGAACAAATAAAATAAGTAGATTGGAGCAAAGAATCATGTTTGGAGAAGCAAATGCCTGGAGTGATTTTTTGCATATTTTCCCCTTTCCCACGTTCCCAAAATGGTGGAATACAGTTATGAAACAGCAGGACAGTTCTTGATATACAGTCCTGTCCCTGCACAAAAATAAAACTAATAGAAATTTTTAAAAAGTCCCTCATTTGAAATTTTTTAATTTGTTCAACACTCCCTGCTCTCATGTCTACTCTGTATTACCCCTATGTTATAGATAGAAATAAAAAATAAAGGAGTGGGGAGTGGACAAAAGGGGGAGCTCCTGGACTATGATTGGCCTTAACTTACTGTGTCAATATCCATAAACATGTAACAGTGATTCCCTTCAACATGTAAAACTATGCTGACAAAAAAAAAAGCATTCATTTTTCTGTGTTTTGGAAAAGGTTCATGTAAGTAGATAAAAGGGATGGAATCAGGGCTGGAGTGGTGGCTCAGTGGTTACAACATATACCTGGCATGCGCAACGCCATGAATTCGAAACCCAGCACTATGTACAGGACAAAGTGTTGGACCAATGAAAGTCACATGAAAAACTAAATGAAATTAATTATCTCGAAAAAAAATTGGATGGAATCCTTAAGCAGATATGGACAGATGAAGATTCCATAGTACTGCATCTGAACCACTGGGGTTTCAGGCTTGCAACTGCAATGTGGATAATAAAATCAAAGTTCTGGGGAACTGAACTGATTGCTCAGTAGCCCTGCACACATGGTGAGATGGAACCTGTAGTCAGAACAAAAATCAGTTTATTGTATAAAATAACTGCAGTTATAACATTTTAAAGCTATCAATATTCTCTAGCCAAGTGTAACAGAAACCAAAACCCACTCAATATATCATTCAAAGTGTCCAGTTTACAATCTAAAGTTACTCTACAAACAAAACCCAGAGAAATGTGATCACCTCAGATAAAAGAACATTAATTAATTCCAGAAGTTGGAATTATTGTAAAAATAGCATAAGGCAGAAGATATAGCTATGCTCTACATGGGAACATGCAACTATGTTCAACTTAAACTAACTGGGATATAGAAGTTCTCTGAAATAGAAAAAATGTAAAAAAAAAAAACAAAAACACTTTTCTTTTTTTTTTTTTTTTTTTTTTTTTTTTTTTTTGTTAGAAAGAGGGACAGTGAGAGAGAGAAAGAATCAATTTATTTAGTTTTTCACATGACCTTTGTTGCTCCGAGACTTCGTTGTGTACATGGTGCTGGGGTTTGAACTCGGGTACTTGGTGCACAATGGACGCTTGCCATAACCACTGAGCAACCACTCCTGCCCCCAAAAAACTTAATAAAAATTTTAGAACAGAAAAAACAAATCCAATATCTGAAATTTTAAAATTCACCAAATGGAACCAACAGCAAAATAGGAGATGACAATGGATAGTCAGTGAACTTGATTATAAAAAGAAATCTTCCAATTTAATGAAAAGAAACATAACCATTAGAAAATAAATAAAGAATAGAGCTTTAAATAGCTGTAGGACAACATTAAAAAGCTATACACGGGGGCTGGAGTGGTGGCTCAGCGATTATGGCACTTGCCTGGCATGTGTGAGGACACGAGTTCAAACCCCAGCAACACGTACACAATGAAGTCTTAGAGCACTGAAAGCTACATGAAAAACTGAATAAAATTGATTCTCTCTCTCTCACTGCCCCTCTCTCTTAAAAAAAAAAAAAAAACAAAGCAATTCACCTGTGTGTGTCATTGGAGTCCTCAAAAAATTAGCAGAAGGATATTGGACAGAAAAATATTTGAAGAAATATATCATAGAAACCTCAAAATATATGTTTAAAAAACAATTTACTATCTAAGATACTCAACCATCACCAAAAAAAAAAAATCTCAAAGAAAACCACCTCTAAGCCTACTGTAATCAAAGTACTGAGGAACAAAGATAAAGGAAAATATTTTGGAAACAAAGAAAAAAATGACGCACTGAATATGGATCTTCGACTTCTCATCACTAGCCTTTCGGCCAGAGGCAGTTGAAAACCTTTCAACTATGAAGGAAAAGAGCGGAAAACTAAGAATTCTACACCTGCTGAAAATAGTCTTCAGGAATGAAGTGAATAAAGATTCTCCCAGACAAAGAACAACTAAGAGAAATGGTGCCAGAAGATCCGCTTTACCAGAAATAAAAAAACAAAATTCTCCAGGCAAGAGAGAAATGATGTAAGAACAAAACATGAAAACTTAGTGATGAAACAAGAATAAAAAAACTGATACAAATTGTTGTAAATATAATAGACTGCTTTTACTCTTAGATTTTAAAAA
Organism: Aplodontia rufa; assembly: GCA_004027875.1. Lineage (NCBI taxonomy): Eukaryota > Metazoa > Chordata > Mammalia > Rodentia > Aplodontiidae > Aplodontia > Aplodontia rufa. The sequence continues at coordinate 5,314 of PVKS010026478.1, read as the reverse complement.
ATAGGTACGATGGTTGAGACTAAAACATGAAATTGGCTAGCAGGAGTTTAAAATCATACCTATATAATGCATATGTTCATATCATATTCAGTAGGAGCAGGAGCTATAAAATGATCTATGTAATTAATTATAGGATTTTTGTATTTCACGGGAAATACAGAAGAATTAATTCTAAATATTGCAGCAGCATTAATATAGCAGTATTAATTGTAAACTATGAAAGGGTAGGGAAGCATACTGTGCTTTTTACAGAATTAGGGGGGAAATGCAAAGAGATATGGTTATAAAGGCAGTATCTATATCTTTAAAAAATACTAAAAATAAATTAATAAGTTATTAATCCAAAAAAAGCAGCAAAGGGAAGACATGAGAACAAAAATAGGATAAGAAAAAGGGAATACAGAATTTGATGATGGACCTAAGTCCATGCCTACCAAAAATTACAGCATCAAATATTAACAAACAATGTAATTAAAAGGCAGATATTGAGACCTATGGATTGAATGCCTTTGTTCCTCTCAAAATTCATGTTGAAACTTAATCTGCAATGCTACAGCATTAAGAGGTTTGACTTTTATGGATGATTGAGTCAAAGGGGTTCTGACTTCATGACTGGGATTAAGTACCCTGATAAAAGGGCTCCACAGAGGAAGTTTACCCCTTTCTTTGCCCATTCCATCCCTCTCATTATGTGAAGACAGCATTCTTCCTCTCCAGAGGATGCAGCTCTAAGGCACTATCTTGGAGGTGGAGACTGGACACTTTGCAGACCTGCCAGTGTCTTGATGTTGAACTCCTAACCTCCAGAACTCTTAGAAATGAGCTTCTGTTCTTTGAAAATTACTTAGTCTGTGACACTTTGTTACATAGCACAAATGGACTAAAACACAGGTAGACTAATAGTAGTAAAAAACAAAGATCTCAAAATATGCAGCTTAAGAAAGACAAATTTTACATACAAGACAACATGGATTTCAAGTGAAGTGGGAAAAAATATACATGAAAAAGGAAACTGGAGTGACAGTTTTATAAAAGATTAAATAGACTTCAAGACAAAATAATTACTGGATAGAATAGGACATTTCATTATCATAGCTGCATAGTTAGAATTATTAAATGATATAATAGAATAGGAAATTTAGATAATTCTACAATTTTAGTAGTAGATCTTAATTTTAGTCTCTCAGAAACATAGACAAAAAATATGAGTGAATTTTTATGTGATTTGAAAACAGTCTAATTTTGCCTAATTGAAATTCTTATCATCTTTACTGAGTTGCAATCTATCTACATAAGCTTTGTCCATTAAAAGTGTATAATTCAGTGGGTTTTAGTATTTGCAAGTTTTGTAATTATCACCAAAATCTGTTCTGAACATATTAATGTTCCCAAAAAGAAACTCCATACTCATTAAAATATTTCCTGATCCCTGGTCTCCAGCAACCAGAAATCTATCTTAACATATTTGCCTGTTTGGCACATTTCAAATAAATGAGATTACATACATGTGGTAATTTCTACCTGCTTTTTAAAACATACCATAATGTTATCAAGCCTTTTCAATGCTGTATTATATATCAGTATTTTGTTCATATTTACTGATAAATAAAACTTCATTGTATGTCTATACCATATTTTGTATATCTTTTAGCTTATTTACATTTGGATTGCTTATACTTTTGATTATTATGAATTAAAGTGTCCATGAGTAGACATATGCTTTCATTTCTCTTTATACATATACTGATGAGTAGAATTTCTGAGTCATGGTATCCCAGTGTTTAATGTTTTAAAGAACTCCTCTATTGTTTCAACATGGCTGTACCTCATTATATTCTCAGCATCAGTGTAAAAGAGTTCCAGCTTCATCACATCCTAATGCTGCTAACATATCTCCTAAAGTGAAGAAAGTAAAGTAAAAAATCAGTGATTGGGATGCCATAAAGCTAAAAAGCTTTTGCACTGCCAAGGAAACAATCAAAAAAGTCAAGAGGTTTCCTACAGAATTGGAAAGAATCATGGGCTGTGATTCCTCTGACAGGGGTCTCGTATCCAGAATCTACAAAATCCTCAAAAATCTCAACCTCAAAAACAAAAACAACCCAATCAATATATGGGCCAAAGAGCTATATAGAAACTTCTCAACACAGGACATTGATCAAGCCAATGAAGATATGAGAAAGTGCTCTAAATCACTAGTAATCAGAGAAATGCAAATGAAAGCTATATTAGGATATCACCTCACACCAGTCAGATTGGCAAAAATGAAGAAAATAAACAATAATAGATGCTCGATGTGCTGTGGAGATATAGCCACACTAGCACACTGTTGGTGGAACTGCAGACTGGTAAAGCCACTCTGGAAAGCAGTGTGGAGAATCCTCAGAAATCTAGGGATGAGCCCACCATATGATCCTGCTATTCCTCTCTTGGGTATTTTTCCAAGGGCTTTAGAATCACCACATTACAGTGATACCATGAAATTGATGTTCATAGCAGCTCAATTTACAATAGCTAAATTATGGAAACAACCCAGATGTCCCTCACTGGATGAATGGATCCAAAACTGTGTTACGTATATTTCACGGAGTTTTACTCAAAGATTAGAAACAATGATATTGCAGCCTTTGAAGGTAAATGGATGGCTACAGAAAAATTATGCTGAGTGAAATAAGCATAACCCAGAGAACCAAGTGTTGAATGACTTCACTCATCTGTGGAGGCTGGAGCTACACCCTGGCCATCGAGAAAGGAGGTCTGTTATCATGTTTTAAATCTGGATAAGGTGTAATATCATACAACCTAAGGCATTTATAGAGCTAATTGGGAATGAGGGGTGGGGAGGGATAAGGGTGGGTACTTGGGGGGGAACTCTTGGTAGTAAATCTAATTTTCAGAATTTATGCATGTATTATTTCAATAGAAGCTTGTTTGTTCAACAAATAAATTTCTGAATAAAAAATTAAAATAAATTAAAAAAAGATTTTTTAAATTCACGTTTCAGTTATTTACTTTCAGTACATAAGAACATAGCAGATGTTTGCATATCAAGAGACAGTTAGGGGCTGGAGCGGTGGCTCAGAGGTTACGGCACTTGCCTGGCATGCGCAAGTACACTAGTTCAAACCCCAGCACCTCGTGCACAATGAAGTCTTAGAGCGATGAAGGTCACATGAAAAATTAAATAAGAATTGTTTCTCTATTTGTCACTCTCTCTCTCTCTTTCTCACCATCCCTCTCTGTATAAAAAAAAGAGACAGTTAAATTTGTATCAATCATTTTGTAGAGTGCCTAGGATTTTCTATGTAAACAATTGTATCATACCATTTTTAAATAGTTTTATTTTCTTCAACATTTTTGCCTTTCAGTTTTTCCTTTTTTTTTTTCTTTTTCTTTTATTAATCACCAGAACTTTCAAAGCAGTGTTGAGCCGAAGAGGTAAAGTTGGCATCCTTGCTGTTTCTTAAAGACATGGGAGAAATTACAGTGTTTCTCCTTTAGGAATGAAGTTACCTACAGATTTCCATGGGTGCCTTTTATCAGTTTGAACAAATTTCATGCTATTCTTAGTTTGTTAAACTTTTTTATCATGAATATATTTGGAAAATTTTCAGATATATTTTTGCATTATTGGAATAATCATCTATTTGTTCTTCATTAATCTGTTATATGGTAAATTAAATTAATTTATTTTTAATATTATGCTAGTTGTATTAGTTTGGTAGAGCTACCATAATAAAATTCCACAGACTGGGTTGTTTGAATAAACAGGGATTTATTTTCTCACAGTGCCGGAAGTGAAATATCCAAGATCAAGGTTTTGGCAGATTTGGTTTCTGAGGCATCTCACTGGTTTGCAGACGGCTACCTTCTAGCTATATCCCCATGTGGCCTTTCTTCTGTGTTCACAAATCTTTGATACCTCTGTGTGTGTCCATCTCCTTTTTCTTTTCTTTATACTCTCCAGTCAGATTGGATTAGGACCTATTTTATCAACCTCATTTTAACTAAACACCCCTTTCAAGGCCCAAATACAATTATATTGTGAAATACTACAAGTTAAACCTTGAACATATGCATTGAGGGGGAGGACACAATTCAGCCCATAATGCCAACCTTGCTCTCTAGATACAAACTCCCAGCTTTGTTATCTTAATTACTGTGAGGGCATCCAGAAATTTGACAGTAAAATCTGAAATAGAAACTTCCAAAAAGAGTTTTATGGGATTACTGTCTTCTCTGCAGATGAGGAAGGCTGTAGCATGCCCTAGTCTTCATGCATTCATGAGCCATATGAACAGGACAGGAAGAAAGTTTTGAAATATTGCCCAGGCTGCTTAGAGCTATACACAGGGTGGACACTCCATGGGCACTAGGAGCTTGAGCACAACCTCTGAGGAAACAATGGCTGAGAAACAAGTACTCTGACTATCAGGCAACTCTCCGGTATTCAGGCTGGAAAATAAAATCAGATATATCTCTAACAGTCACAAAGACTGCATGCATTCCCAAGGCTGTACTTTCTCAGAACTGAACAGGAAGCAAACCATGAATGTACTAGTTCCCAATAGAACATGGTACAGGGTTTGATCCCTAGTCTTTGAAAAAATAAAAAACAAATAAGTAAAATGACAGAGCATAAGAGAGAACAACAACAAAGAAAAACACAAAGAAATAAACCTTGGATCACAGAAAAAGCTGACAATAGAAATAAGATAGTAATCTTAAATTAATTATGAAAATACAGTATAATGGATTATGTGATGGAACTTAAGCTCAACCATGAGCAAAATGTAGAGCTTAAGTGCATTTGTTAAAAAAAGAATAAGATGGAGAGTGACATCAGCAAGATGAAAGAATTGGAAACCCCAAACCTTCCCCACAGAGACAGATTTCAAAAATACATGGATAAATTTTCTCTGTGGGAAATTCACAAACCTAGTAAGAGGTTCTTTTTTTTGAACAACCTTACAAGATTTTAACAAAATAATATAAAATGTGTATATATTCTGGATATTGCAATTACCCCCAAGAGTGCCCCCCCAATTACTCTCCCTTATCCCACCCTTCCCCTTCCCACAATATCTCTAAAAAAAGTATTAGGTTGTAAAACACTACATCTTATCTGGATTTAACACATGCTAATAGACCAACTTTCTCATTGTCCAGGGTCTAGTCCCCACCTCCACAGATGAGTGGAGACAATCGACCCTTAGTTCTCTGGGTTAAGCTGATTTTACTCAGCATGATCTCTTCCATAGCCATCCATTTACCTTCAAAGGCTGCAATATCATTGTTTCTAATTGCTGTGTAA
>PVKS010026477.1:0-28585 GCA_004027875.1 Aplodontia rufa | reverse complement strand
TTAGTGTTTTTGTAGTTGAGATTTTTGAGGATTTTGTAGATTCTGGATATGAGACCCTTGTCAGAGGAATCATAGCCCATGATTCTCTCCATTTCCGTAGGAAACCTCTTGACTCTTTTGATTGTTTCCTTGGTAGTACAAAAGCTTTTTAGTTTTATGGCATCCCATTCACTGATTTTTTACTTTACTTCCTTCACTTTTGGAGACATGTTGAGAAAATCTTTGCCTACTCCCAAATGTTGAAGTGTTGGACCTAATTTTTCTTCTATCAGTTGCAAGGTAGCTGGTTTAATGCCTAGCTCCTTGATCCATTTTGATTTGATTCTTGTGCAAGGAGAAAGATATGGGTCTAATTTCAATTTTCTGCAAGTATTATTTTTTAAAGAGAGAAAGTAAGAGTTGATTTCATTTTTTTTTCCAATCTGGGTTTTTTGTTGTTGTTGTTGTTGTTATTCCTCCACTTAGTTGTGTATGTGGTCCTGGGGATCAAACCTCGTCCTCACGCATGCCAGGCAAGTGCTGTACCACTGAGCCACCTCTCCAGCCCCTCACTCTACATTCTTTAGGCCTTGATAATGTGACCCCCAGTCTTCTTTTCCTCTGTGACCTCTCCTCCATCCACATCCACTGTCTCCTTTATAGGAAATAAAAGATTTTGCTTCTGTTTTTATAGAAATATAAGGGAGATTATTTTGGATGGTCCTAACTTAACCAGGTAAAAGTCTTTGAAGAAGAGATCAGCCCTTGCTGACATAGAGGCTCTCCATGCGGAATTCTTTTTTATTTTATTTTATTAAGAAATTTATTTGTTGAACAATCAATCTTCTAACGAAATAATATAATATATATATATAAATTCTGAAAATTAGATTTACCGCCAAGCGTCCCCCCAATTACCCACCATTATCCCTCCCCCAAATGCCTTAGGTTGTACGACATTACACCTTATCCAGATTTAAAACATGAGAACTGACCTCCTTTCTCAATGGCCAGGGTCTAGCTCCAGCCTCCACAGATGATTGAAGACGTTCGACCCTCTGGGTTATGCTTATTTCACTCAGCATAATTTCTTCCATAGCCATCCATTTACCCTCAATGGCTGCAATATCATTGTTTCTAATTGCTGAGTAGAACTCCACAGGTTACATGTACCACAGTTTTGGGATCCATTCATCCAGTGAGGGACATCTGGGTTGGTTCCATAATTTAGCTATTATAAATTGAGCTGCTATGAACATTGATTTTGCTGTGTCACTGTAATTTGCTTATTCTAAGTCCCCTGGAAAAATAGCCAGGAGAGGATTACTAGTGATTTAGAGCACTTTCTCATGTATTCACTGTCTTGATCAATGTCCTTTGTTGAGAAGTTTCTAATTTAGCTCTTTGGTCCATTTATTGATTGGGTTGCTTGTGTTTTTGAAGTTGAGATTTTTGAGGATTTTGTAGATTCTGGATATGAGGCCCCTGTCAGAGCCCTGTGGAATTCTTGAAGTACAAGGTCGTGGGTAAGAAGCCCCTGCTAAAGAGAACTGCAGGTGTCCTGTAGGAACTATGGGCAGCAAAAAGCTGGCGTTTCCACTGGACAGCTGGAAAGAAAGAACCTCTGCCAAATAAGTGTCAAGAGTATTCCTCCCCAGTCGAGATGCCAGGTGAAACCAGGCCCCAACCCAGACTTCAACCACAGCCTTCTCAGATCCTGGGCAGAGGATCTAGCCACTGTGTCCAGAACTCTGGCCTGTGAAAAATATGAGATTTTTTTTTAAATGGGTGGGCTATTTTAAGCTGCTAAATTTGTGTAATTTGTTAGGCACCCATAGAAAGTGAACACAGTATGTCTTCCCTTCTTTATCTTTTTTCTGACAATAACATCTTATTTTCCTAATCAAGTTCTTTTCGTTACTAGCCAATACTATGCTTGCCTCCAAAAACAAATACGTCATTATTTAAATATTGAAAACACAGGCTGGAAAGCAGACAGTTGGGGAAAGTAACAGGAAGGAGCTTCAGCTAGTGGTCTTATTTCATATTCTCAGCGTTTACTATGTGATGTGGCTATTTGCATTTTGGGGGGATGCGGGGGATTGAACCCGGGGCCTTGTACATGCTCAGCACACAGTCTACCCTTGAGTTGCACCTGCAACCCCATTTCTCCATCTTTTTATGTACATGTTTGAACTTACTAAATAAGGTAAGTACTACTAGTTTCATTTTACAAATAAAGAAATAGAGGTACAAAGAGCTTTGAGAAACTTGTGTTAATTTTAATTTATTAAGCAAATTTCTTTGAGTTTAGATCTTATGCCCTCACAGTCTATACTCAGCCACTGAGATTAATTCCTTCTCAGGACAAATGTACAGTCTTGGTTCACCCATATCTAATAAGATAAAAATGTCAGTCAATAAATACCCAGTTGCATGTGGGTCATTGATAAATGACTGCTGAGAATACACCTCTGTGGCTATTTGGCTCTGCTGAACCAGTCTACACCTGGCTTAATTAGCACCTCTTCTTGCTCCATCTCCACCCAATTCTGCAGGACATGACAGAAGAATACACTTTAGAACTTGATATATTAAATGCTGCAAAATGCACAAACTAGAGTCTACGTGTATATCTCAGCCTGGTGGGGGGCTGATGCTACAGTGGAAAGAATCCCAGAGAGTGCTATAGAAACAGCAGCTCAGTGCTGCTACATAAGCCATCTGCTCTCTCTCTGGATTTCAGGTGCATACTCTGTAACATGAAGAGGACAGCATCAAAAGAGAAGGCTGCTGTGAGCATCACAAAGGAAAAAAAATTGAAGGAAAGAAGACTTATAAACTATAAAATTGTGCCCAAATCCACGTGATTTGCCTATTTTCAAAGGGAAGAGCACACAATATGCCTTTCAGTGTATGCAAAAGAATTTTGAAGGAATAAAATTGGACTTCCCTAAGAGAGTTTCTTAGCAAATTGATATTTTAAATTGATGAAAAAGGAAACAATATTACCTTCCTAACCAATACCAGGAATGCTTTATTCTGGTCATAGTACAAAAACAATATGTAACTTCATGTTTAGGGTTGGTTCTTTTGAGATGCCTCTGCCATTTTTTGACCCTATAGCTCTCAGGATATGTTTGGCAGCAAAAATAAAAATTATTTTTGGAAGTGATTGAAACTACCTTTGTGTTCACCAAGATTGCACGTGTGTATCTACTTAACCCCTAAAAACGAAGCATGAAATAAGAGGATCATAGGTGTATCATGAGAGTCTTTTCCAAAAGGCAACATTTATTTTCAAGTGTTTAGATTGCCGAGACAAGGATTTCTCTCCAACGTACAATTCATCAACCTCCTTACTCACTGTAAAATCAATCTGTTCTGTTTGTATGACATAAACAACAAGTCATTTCTCAGGAATGAGGCAGACCATATGTGTAGGTGTTTTAGGAAAGCACAACAGGGAATACGCCAATCAAAGAAGCATCTGCATTTTATTTCAATGGCAAGTCACATGTGTGTTATAAAAAGGAACGTGTATCATTTTTATTAAAGAATAACTTTCCTGTAAAGTTAACCCATCCCTTCCCTCAGCAGCGCATTCAGGTCAGCCATTCGCATTCCGGGCCAAGAACACAGAAAGACCTCAGTCTGTGTGGCCAGCAATATGTGCATTTTGCAAATATCCGGGCATCCGCCCACTCCTCACTTCCGCAGCAGGAGAAAATGTGCATCAATCCATTAAATGGATTTTCCCAAGAATCAGCACTTTCTTATCAATGTGTTGATAAATATCAAAGCCATTTGCAATCGAGAGAAACAGGAAACTCTAAAAAGGCTAGCATTGTTCTTGGGAGAATTTATTTTTTACAATTGAGATGGATTGACATAGAAAGGAAGTGGGTTCCAGCCCCATTTCCACTGCTTATTAGCTTTCTGACCTAAGGCAAGTCACTGAACTTATATAGGTCTCAGCTTTATAGAACTTATATAAACTGACAGGGCGGAATTAAATCATCCCAAGATCCCTTCCCATTCTAAAAGTGTGCGACTTTCTGGTTGCTTGCCCACCTCATTGCATTTGAATAGTAATGGGAACATTTAAGGTTGTCTTGTTACCGGAACCTTCTCCCCAGTTGGGAGTTAGTTACCTCTGAAAACTGTGTTAACTTCCTTAAACCACTGGAGTGATATCTCCAGCTTTCCACCAGTTATTAGAGCAAGTTTCAAAGGTACTTAATACATAATCCGGCTTACATCCTGGGAGGAATCGCTGTGCAGAGATAAAGTTACTGCATTAGGAAGCAGGGAACTCAATTCACTCCATAGGCAATGAGATTTAAGCAGGCAAATGAGTGGTTATTTATGTAATTAAGTGCACGGACATTGCAAACTTTCTCCCTAAAGTCCTTCCTCTCCTAGGAAAAGATCAAAGTAAAACTTCCCCTGCACAATATCTTTTTTGACCTGAAAACAATAGTGGTTCCTTTTTCTTCAGGGAGGATCTTCCATGATCACTCCAGTAAATGCCTGAAACTGTGGATAAGAACCTAACCCCATACAACTTCATTTTTCTTATACATACATGGAGAAAGCTTAACTTATTCAATAGGCACAATAAGAGATGAACAACAATAACTAATAATTAAATAGAATAATTATAACAATATTCCATAATAAAATGGATGTGGATGTGGAGATCTCTGTCTCTGTCTCTCTCTCTCAAAACTCTCACTCTTCTTGGGACACTGTGCTGTGATAGGATGCAGTGTCTGGGTGATGAGATGAAGTGAGATGAATGACATTGACCTTGAGACATAGTGTTAGGCTACTAGGTGAGTGCTATTTCTCCATAATCCCTGAGCTGCTTCAAAAGGCCACCTGATAACCGGGTGGCTAAGAGACTGGTTGTGGGTAGCACATGTAGCCTGGCTACATCAGAGAAAGGGATGATTCACATTCTGGGCTGGAAGGAACAGGGTGGTGCAAGATTGTATCATGCTACTCAGAACACCATCCAATTTAAAATGTATGAATTGTTCACTTCTGGAATTTTCCATTTAAAATATTCAGATTACAGTCTCATACATGTAACTGAAACTGTGGAAGGTGAAAGAGAAGATTAGGGCACTGCTGTATGTGTCCTCACATGTGCCTGTAATTAATTTTATCCATTTAGACTCATAAATACCATAAAGTCCCCAGGACTCACCCTTTTTAAAATTTTATTATCCATAGAATAGGATATGCATGAATCACCTGCAAAGTATCAATGAGCCTCCCACCTGTCCTGGTTTTCAGGTTATCAAGGGTAGCTATTAACAAGAAGAGGTAAGGAAAGTATGACTGCAAAAAGAGTGGTTATGATCAAAGAGAGCATCAAAATTAAATCAATCCCCGGAGAGAAGAAGAAATTATTAAATCCCAGGAAAAGATCTGGTAGCCTGGTTCAGATCATGCTTCGACCCCTGGACCCAATGAGGTAGTCACAGGAACCTAACATCCATCACAGCAACTCCTTGGAAGATGTATGTGTCGGGGTGGAAGGAGGACTGTTACCAGGAAACTGGGAGAGTGAGATCCTTTTAGGGTGGGGGAAAGACATCCAACAAGTCAACAAAAGCCACAAAGGCAGGCAGGACTGGAACATCTAACGTCAGCTTCAAGTTTTACCCTATTGGTCTTATCTACAGAAGTTTCTCCTGCAAATCCTAATATTCTTACTGAACCCTCATTTTTCATGAATTCAGCACATATTTAAAAAGTACTTGCAATTTCAAAAAATTATCATTGGACACCTTGGAAACCTCAGGTCATCTAAATATGAGTGGAAGTTAGCCCACCCATCACACAAGCAGGTATCTGAAAGAAAATGAAGTCAAATACGTTGTGAGCACCAGCTTCGCAGTCCAGAAGAGACTGCCAGGATGCCGACTCTGCCAGGAATGACCCAGAGGACTGTTACTTGTGATTACCTGACCAAAAGAGGGCCAACCAGGGTGATATGTGCAGGAATAATACTTCTGTCACACACTCAGAGGAATCAGAGTATCTCTCTAGGTGGGGCAAGAGAAATATAGCAGTCTTAAAATCATATTTTAGAATCAACATTTTTAAACCGTTGCCAGCTCCAAATGAAATAAACTTGCATTTGGTGAACTAACCATCTCATATATTGAAAAACAAATGGAAGCTGATTTCTTGGAGTTTTGACCATCTACTGAATCCACCAAAACGAGCAGATTCGAAAGAGACACCAGTTGGGAAAAGAATGAGTTAGGATGTTCAAAGGAGCGCAGAAGACATGGAGAAAGCAAACACATATACGTTTAAACTGGCTACACCCGAGCAAATGCTTCCAACCCAACGTCATATGTAACTTTGAAGCTGGGCAGTACAGTATTCTGTGTTAAATGCATTTTACGGGGATTTAGAAAGGATCTAGGTAAAGGTTGCCCCAATAAATGATTTACTAGCTCTAATAAAACATCAAGGAAATTGTAAGGATTGTATCTCAGACTACTTAAAACAGAAGTTTATAGAGGTCTGAGCAGTCCCCATATCCTCAGTCCTGGTTTACAAAGAAATGTGTATAGTGGCTAATTATCCCATATTACCCTTATAAAAATGGTAGCAATTTCAAGAGAAGGAAGAGATTGAAAGTAAATAAATAGGTAAGACAGCCAAGCTGAGAGAGAGGGAGAGAGAAATGATCACTCTTCATTTCTTTATTCATTTGTTCAATAAGTATTTGCTGATCACATTATGTCCCCAGTGCTGTACAGTTTGGTTTTGACAGCCCAGATGGGGTCCAACCACAGGGGCTTATCCTACAACTTCTGTGTAGTGAGAGGAAAACGAACTGAGTAAATGAAAATGAATTTAAAAGATTACTCTAAACTGTGCTAAGGACATCAAAGGAAACAAGCAAGGTGACAAGAAGTCAATAACTAAAACACAGATGGACCATACTTTGTACAATACTACAAAGGCCTCTCTGGGGAGGTAAAAGTGATGCTGAGATGTACAGCAAACCACACCGCTGAGAACTGGGAGAAGATTTCAGATAAAGGGGGCATGAATTGCAAGCACATCAAGACATAAAACCCTCAACAAATCTGAAAAACAAAAAGGTAGATATGGAAAGTGAGAGATCATCTTAGAGCGGCCTATGCCTGTGTGTTAGTCAGCCTTCTATTGCTGTGACAAAGCACCTGAGATAAACATTTTAAAGGAGGAAGGATTTATTTTGGTTCATGTTCTCAGAGGTGCATTTCATGACCACTTGGCCCTGTGGCTGCACAGTACATCATGGTGGGAGGTGGGAGAGGCTACTCACCTCATGATGGCGGGAAGCAAGTGGAAGGAGTCAGGGTCCCAATACCCCTTTAAGGTCACTGCACAATGACTTAATTTGCTACTACTTGGCTCCGTCTCCTAAAGATTCCAGCAGTTTCCAGCAGCCCCATAGACATATGTATAATGGTTAATGATCCCATATGATCAAGTTTTAGCATATTCGCCTTTGGAGGACAGTTAAGATCCAAACCAAAAGAACCCTTATTTTAACGTTTGGAAAAAAGCATTTTCTTGAAATGCGTTATTATTATTAAAACTAACAATAGTTTCTTTATTAAGAATTTACATGTTCTAATCTCTGTACAGTAAGGATAGCTTATGAACATTCTCTCTCAACTGTCACAGTTACCATCAAATCCCACAATACAGGCATTATCGTTCCAGTTTAACACAAGAGGAAACAGCCTCAGAGTTCAAACACATTGCTCAAGGTTACACAGCAGTGGCAGAACTGGAATTCACATGCAGATAGATCTACCCACAAAGCCTATATGTTTTCTTTTTAACTTGTATGTTCTGTTTAATAAATACTTGTTGACCCCTATGCTAGAAGACACACAGAGAGAAATGAATGAAGCAAAATGTGGTAGGTTATGTTTCCAAAGATAGCCATACTGCATCTTCCATCCCAACACGCTCTTTAGTAATATCACCTGTCCTTTTCTGCATGGGGAGGTGGAGTGTTCCTTCTCTGGCTGGCCCTGCAACACATTTATTCTGAACAACAGAATAGCTTTGTATGATGCGTCCTGCTTGAATTCACAGCCCTCCATACTGTGAGCAAATAAAGTTGCTGTGAGACACAGTATCATTGTTTAGCATGCAACAATTGATGATTAAAATGTATAAGGAGCCTCTCTGGTGAGAGAGAAAGACATATAAATATCTTAAAAATCACGTGAGGGTCCTATGTTCATTGCGGTATTATTTGCAATAGCCAAGATAGGGAATCCACCTGAATGCTCAAGGATGATGAATGGGTAAAGAAAGCATGGTCATTTGTGATCACATAGATGAAGCTAGAGGACATTAAGACAGGCGCAGCAATTAAAACACTGCTTCCCCTCACTTCTGGGTGAAATTTCATATAATCCAAATCATAGAAGCAGAGTAGAGTGGCAGTCACCACCCACTGGGGAAGGAGGTAGGAGCGACACAAAATTTTACTTGGAAGGAATAAATTTAAGAGATCTCTTGTACAGCATGGTAACTACTATTAATAATAATATACTGGGTACTTGCCAAGTGGGAAGAATGTAGATCTTGAGTCCACACAAAGCAAAAACGGTAAGTATATGGGAGATGATGCATGTGTTAAATAGCTTCATTTAGCTTTTCCACAATGTACGCAAATTTTGGAACATGTTATATACCATAATATCTACTTCTTGCTTGTCAACTAAAAAATGATTTTTAAAAATGTAAGTATGGTCATGATAGAACATCACAGAAGCTTCTGGGTCAGTGTGGAGCAGGAGCAGGTAAAGAGACAAAGAGCAAATATTTTAAGCTTTGTGGGCTACATTGTCTTTATTCAAACCTTTCAATTCAATAACAGTACATAACTAAGTGGGCATGTGTAAGTCCCATAAAACTTTATTGACAAAAAAGAGGGAGGGCAGGATATAGCCTTGGGAATAATACTTGCCACTTCCTGTTTCTGGCCCAGGGCATCATGGGAAGCCCACTAGAAGAACATTGCCTAGGAGGTGCATTTTAAAAATCAATTTGGAGCTGAAACTCTTGAGATCCTTGGGAAACTCTATGTGCAAAGTAAGAATGACATTGTGAGGTTATATGCTCTGTTCTCTAAAAGGCCATTCCTGGAGGGCAATCATAGAGCTGAGTCACCAGAGACAGCATGGAAAATTGGAAAAATGCAGGAGCTGGGATTTGATGGAGATGGTTCTCTAGTCCTGGAGAGCCTCAGATAGGGACCAGGAACTCAGCATGTGACCCACCAGAAGCTCCGGCCCTGTCTTCTGCATACTGTAGTAAGTCCCTGGTCCTCTATCCCAGAAGTTATTTTTTTATTGAACTAAATTTATCCTGTACATGTCACCTTCCCCTTAGAGATTATCACCAATGGAGAATTTCTAAAGAGTAGAGGGCATATCTTTCAGGATTTGCAAATAGCATCTCTGTATATTTTTCTTCCTAGAAGAGGTGTGCACATTTCTCACCTTCTGGGCTTGGGGACTCCTCCTTTCCTTGTCTACTTTTGAAACACCTGAAAGACCTGCTTCTCTTAGTCCAGGAAAAAACAACTCACTGTTTAGTCTGGAGTCCATATTCTAACTTCTTCCATAAAGCATTGGTGAAAATGTTTAGGTCACTAAATTTAAGTCAAGGGTAGCAGGAATTGTAAAAAATGTGACTATATAAATAAGATTTGAGCGAATACTATGACCTCCAGGCAGTGGCTCCAAGATAGAGGAGGGTGTACAAACCTTGAGAACCAAGTGATAGGGCAAATAAATTGCCCAGTGGGAAAACCATCTGGGGAATTTATTTGGAGTAGCAAGGGGGCAGTGGGTATAAACAAATGATTAGCAACTCTTTGGTCACTTAGGTATTCTTTGGTCACTGCCACTGTGGTTTCGGGTGAATAACCATTGCAAAATCCTCTACTCCATACCTCTGAGAGGCTCCATTCCTTACTCTTTCATATATTTTTTCATGTTTGTTTTCTGTGCATTTACATATACAGATTCAGCCATAAACACACCACCAGGTACAGAGAGGAGTAACTATGACCTACGTAGGTTTCAAGTGAGGTAAGGTTTCCTGCATACATAAACCTCACCAACCCTCCCAATTCCATCTCTGGATTCTGTCCACACCTGTGTCACCATTTCTCCACTGCAATCTTCTAAGACTTGGCTCAAACTTTTCACAGAGCTTTTCATCATAGTCTAGTGAATGTGGCCGTCATAGTCTCTGTGTGTACGTACAGAGACGTGTGGCAATTAGAAAAACACTTTTTTCCACATTTTTATTAGAGCATTATAGTTGTGCATAATGATGGGGTTTGTTGTCACATATTCATACAAGCACACAAGATAACAATTTAATTTGGCCAATGTCCTTCCCCTAGAAAAACACTTTTATCACTTCATACTGATGTTTTTACACATCTATATTCCTGTTTGGAATACAAACATTTCCAAGACAGGATATACATTCTATAGCCTACCATAGATACATAATCATTTCTGTTGATTAAAT
Organism: Aplodontia rufa; assembly: GCA_004027875.1. Taxonomy (NCBI): domain Eukaryota; kingdom Metazoa; phylum Chordata; class Mammalia; order Rodentia; family Aplodontiidae; genus Aplodontia; species Aplodontia rufa. Next base: position 18,016 of record PVKS010026477.1, on the reverse strand, counting down.
AAATATAGTAAGAAAAGAGAAAGGACAAATTTGCTTGATTCAATGACTTTATATTTAAAAATGAAAAGACAGGATACTCACCAAACTGAAAACTGGTGTTTTTCCAGTTCCTCCAAGTAAGACATATCCCGTGAATAATATTCAAGTTCTCCAAGTCTCCAAACTGCTGATTTTTCCTTCATAGGATGATCAGTTAGGGTATCTTCCTTGTTAGAGAAAATAATAAATGAAAATGATGAAATGTTTTATTAAGAAAAAATAGAAAGTTCATCTGGGACAAGGGACACTTCCCCCGGAATGACACGCAGTCATTGACCATAAAAAGAAAAAGTGTGACCAGCCATAGTTCCAGATTTTCTCAGTAAATTCTCATCTCTACAATGGCATAAAGCATGACTGGTTCACTTTTGTATAATCTCACACACATGGAATGACTTCCATAATTGTTATAATTAAAAGGAAAAAGAACACAGAGAACCAAGGGTCGAATGTCTTCACTCATCTATGGAGGCTGGAGCTAGACCCCGGCCATTGAGAAATGAGGTCAATTCTCATGTTTTAAATCCAGAAAAGGTGTAAGGACATACAACCTAAGGCATTTGTAGAGATGCATTGGGAAGGAGGGAGGGGGAGGGACAAGGGTAGATAATTGGGGAGGGGCTCTTGAGGGTTAATTCTAATAATCAGATTTTATATATATATTATATTTTTTGTTAGAAGCATGTTTGATTGTTCAACAAATAAATTTCTTAATTTAAAAAAGGAAAAATAGCCATGATCACGATATTTAAATTTAGTCAGGACTTTGGGTTTCATGTAAAAGAAATGTAGCTTGATCTACCTCTTAGCAAAAAGGAGTGGGAAGGAAGATCTGAAAAACCAGTTTGTGGAGAATGAAGGGAGGCAACTGAATTTCAGGAACACAGGAACACCTGAGGAGTCCTCACCTCTGTTCTCTGCTCCTGCAGGTCACTGCAGTCCAGTGTTGTCACCAATAACTGCTGAGTCCATTGGTCCCTGACTCTTGACAACATATATTTAAGCTCAGGGCTTTAATAACCTACTGGAATTGAAGGAACTATGTCTCGTGATAATGGTTCCAGAAGACAGACTGAGCACTGTGGTTCAACCAAGATTCTTGGGAGTCCTGGCTATAGAAGGCAGTGAGAGAGGGAGCTGCTGACTTAGAGGGCTCTTCCTTCCTTTCCCACCAAATCAGCTCACCTTTTACCTGTCTCCTGGAAGATTTTATTACAAAGTGTTCATGAGAAAAAGTCATTTGAAAGCCATCAGTCTAGAAAAGCAGAAAATTAGGTGTGATTTGCATTTATAAGACAGTTATGTTAAAACTCTACTCTGCTTTCCTTTATTTGCTCTTAATTATCATTTGTAAGAAGCCAGTTTGAAATGCTTGATATCAGTTCATACACGTTTCAGCACAACTCTGTAGTTGGAACATTTAGCAACTGCAGAATGTTGTTTTGAGTTGGCAGGACACAGTAACCAGGAAAACCTTAGAGAGAGAGCCAGGTGAAATAGATGTGTCATCAAATCCCCAGTGAACTCAACAAGACTGCTTCCTTTATTATAGAATTGATTGATTTGATTACCTTAAGAACAAAATCCAGTTATGACAGCCATCAATTCCAAGTACCTTTCTTTGCAGTCCAATTTATCTCTCTTGGCCTTTGGAGCTCTTATAACAGTAAAACCAGTTCTGATCAGATCATTCAGTGCTGATATGTTTTAATCACTTCCCTCCCTAGTAAATTTAAGAGTGCCAAAATTCTTGAAAACATATGGGAGTTTTGAATTATCTCCCATGCTTTTGTCAACATTTAAAATATAATTTGATGGTATTTCTTTATGAGTTGCTTACTTCATTCAGTCATTACTTGATAGAAAGTTGAAATGACTACAAAAATTACTCCATGGATTTAGTTTACCTACCACAACTTCCAGTCTGCTTAAGTACAGGTGTTAAGTCATGGACTGTATTAGATCACTTTCCATCTGGTTCATCTCTGAATATCTATCCTGTTTCTTGAAACTAAATTCATGGTGGAAATAGGATATATTATATTTCTTTGAGCCTGTCACAGCACCTAACGTAGTAGTAAGCACATACTAGATGCTCAAGAAATAATAATTAGAGGTCATTTCACTAAATACATACACTGCAGCTAGCAACAGACTTTACCTCCAGTTGCCAGGTTATAAAGCAAACCACCTATGAATTCTAAAGCTCACAAAAATGTTGTGAACCTCTCTACTTTCTTTAAGGAACATCTGAGTGGATGCACTAAACGATCCTTCAAATAGGAGTTTTTGGAAGACACAAAATCATGAAAACTAATTTCCAAAGAAATGAACCCGAAAAAGAACAAAAATATGAATAAGGGTTTTGATTCCAAAAAAAGAGGTAAATATGCACAGGGAAATTCCCAGGTGAGTAGCAGGGTGTGTGAGTCTAGTCACATTGCATTCTACCAATCTAAACAGCCTACTAAGCACAAATGCATGTCCTAATTCTATGCCTGATAAATAATACTTTAGTTATAATATCACCAAAGTTTAAACACAGAAAATAGACCCTCTGGTCCATTACACTATAAGTTCTGTTCTAATACTGAAGTCAAAGAACATTGTCATTATGAGAAATACAGAGAAAGAGAGAAGGAGCGGGAGAGGGAGAGAGGGAGAGAGATTCTTCCAATAGCAATGTCTTTAGAAAGTGGAAGACCTACATTTTAAAAAGGAAATTGGTGTGCCTATTTTTAGAACAGTTCATTTTATATGTTATGTCACGTCCATGACTGCTCATATCCTGACCCACTACCAAAATCAAGAACAAATATTTACAACTAAATTACTAAAGTTAAAAATCAGATTTTCAATTTTATGAACCAAATATCTGGTGTGTAAAGATTGCTATTCTAATACAACACTGGTTAAGGAACATTGAATGTCCAAATGCAACACAAACTAAGGGGCAAATATGCCTAAAGGGATTTTGAAGACCTTGAATGTATTGTGCTAAGTTGCAAAAGGAAGTCGGTCAGGTGATGGTCAGGACACTCACTTCCAAGTCTTCTTACTACTAAATAGAATTAATGGACAAAGTCCATAAATTGAAGTTTTGGGTCTGAAAAACAGAGATAATATTTGCTTTACATAAATCACAAGACTTTTATGAAAATCCACATTCCAGATATGGTTAATATCTGACACAATGTGCTATACAGCATACATGAGCATCTGTGTATGAAACACTTCTCATCCATGTACTATAGGGTTTCCATGAAGCTGGTATGTAGAAAATGTTACAGGAATTAGATGTAAAAATTGTCCTAGTTCATGGCCTATAAATGCATTTAAGTGCTATGCCGTAGGAAGCAAAGCTCAGGGGCCCTATATTGTTGTTTGGAGGTGTTTGCCTTAGCCGCAAGCCCATGGGCTCCTGGAGCAGGATGATGATAATGGAAGGGGTGGGAGGGGGATCTGTGTGTGTGGAATGACAGCGGGTGACACCAGTGTGGTAGAGATCCTCGGGGTCTGTGTAACTAAGTTCCACTGAGCATCAGCATTTCTTCCCCAAACACCTTACAAGGTCTTGTGCAGGTCTCTGGGAAGAACAGTTCACCTGCCCATCTGGCCTGATGAAGACCAAGGGGATTGTTTTCATCAAAAGAGAAAGCCTGAGAAAGAGGAAATCATGAAGAAAGGGCTGAATCCTAGGGATTACCAATGCTTTTGAACTGCCCGGGGAAGATCAGACGTGAGGCCTGGCAGCTTTAATGCCAGCTCAAGTGATGTTCACCATTTTTTAAGAAGGCAGAGGAGGAAGGTTTGGGGCGGAGACGCTCTGCTAAGAGGCTGTGTTAATAAGATCACAGAATCCGCAAGTCATAGATGACAACGACAAACACCAGGTGCATCTCAAGTATCAAAGCAAATAAATATGACATCATGTTCTTTACCCTGCTGCGGTTATCATCATCCAAATCAAAAAAGCAACCCAGCCTAAATTCTGAGAACATCAAGCAGAAACTGTTTCCTCTCTTTTAAATTCACATCTGATGTGTTCACCGGAGACTTTTATGGGACAGACTTTCCTTTAACCACACACAGGAGAAACCAAGGTGTGCTCAGCTATGCAGCTTAGGACTTACCTTGTAACCCCTCTGGGCTTCTGTGTGTCCACTGGAGGACCATCAGCACACTGGCCAATGGGAACCACAAATTCACATAATTCTCTGATCACTTACATTTGAAAAATTGATGCTTCACCTTTAAAGACCCATAGGAGCCTCAATTTCTCAGTGTCCCTCAAAAAATTACCATGGCTAGAGTCTTTAATATCAACTGAAATTGAAGATGCAGATTAATTCCTGACACTATGAGAAGATGAAAAATATAAATAAAATGCTTAAACTGGAATAGAGTGTGACAGATAGGGAGCATTTTTATTGTGAGCCCGTGCTTGGGGAGCGGCGTGTCAGGCCTTAGCTGCAACACTGGGTTGCTTACTTGTGGAATATAATAGCAAAAATAAAGTAAAAAACAGAACTCAATTATAAATGCAAACTCAGAAAATGTGGGGAAGAATTTTCAGTTTTTAGGGAGATTATATTCACTCCCAATTTCCCTCCTTCTTAACCTTTCTTCTGATTCCAAAGTTTAAGGTTGAAAATTAATATGAGAATTTTGCCAACTATTTAAAAGGCAAATATTAGATCCATAATGTCCTTTCTTCAGTTCTCCAAAGAGCATGCATGGAAGTACCTGGCGTATGACATATACTAAAAGGGGGTGAGTTTTGTTTCACTCATTTCTTTTTCTCCTTGAACACTGTACCTTGGTTTTCACATTATAGCCTTTAAGTTGAGATTTGAAATAACCAAGTAGAAAAGAAATGGCTGGTGAAAAGGAGAATGGATTATTAAACAATCAATACAAATACAGGTTCTAGAGCCAGACAGTCTGAGTTCAAAGCCCAGTGATACACTTAGGAGCAATGTAATTTTGGCTAACTTAGTTCCTTCTGCCATGTTTCACTTTTCTCACCTATAAAATGGTGATAATGATAACAACAGCAGCATCTACCCCGTTTGCCTATTGTGAGAATATAAGATGAGTCATTCGATGCAGGCTGGGAACATTTGCCAGCACCCCGTAATCCCTAACACTCAGGAAATGTTGTCTCTCAGTGTTACAAATCTCAGTAAACGTCTGTCTCTTAAGCTTTCCTCTTCAACACAGACTGTGATGTAGAAACAGTCGCAACTGTAAATATTGCAAACGGCCACCTGGACATTAAAAACTGTCATCTGTATGTTTAGAGGGTGGCCCACTATTTAGAGATGAGATTAAAAAGAGAGAGACTGATTTAAAAGTCAGTCTTGAAAGCAAGTCATAAAAATGGTCTCTGTAGACCTATCCAGTCATGCATCTCTTGATGATAGGGGTATGTTCCAAGAGCTATGTCATGGGGCAGTTTCGTCACTCTTTGGACATTAGTGCGTGTACTTGTGCAATGACAGCTATGCACTTGTTGATAATGTATTCTTATAGGATCACCTCCATATGTGTGGTCCATCATTGACCAAAACATCTTAATGCATCTTTTTATATTCATTTAGTTAAGGAAGTGCAGAATTAAAATAATTCAGATAACTTATAGAAGAAGGGATCAGAGCTGGAAGGTAATCCTTTTACCTCAACTCTCTAATCAGGCTAAATTTGCTGGGTACAAAAACCTCAAAATCTATGTAGAATGAGATTTTGGAAATGGTTAAGTATCTGAAAACTGGATTCAGTAATACCAGAGACATTAATTTAAACAATGATTTGCGAACTCAGGCAATTGAACCGATCTAAACTTATCAAGGTAGCTTCTACACAAATTTCAAGGCCATCACAATCATAGCAAATAAATCACAAACACAGCACCATCAGCACACTTTCTAATCACCTTGTCCAAGCTGGAAAGAGTCTTATAGACTGATTAACTAAAGCCTCAACAGCTTAAAGAAATCTCATTCGGATGTAATAAAAATTTATTGGCATTGCTGATTTCTTAGACATCAGCTGCTTTAGCATGTCCTGTACTTCAAAACCTGCTTTGAAGACCAAATTACTTTCTACCTGGAAATACGTTTTAAGAAATCATAATTAATAATCAGGGGCTGCTGTTTTCATGGTCCTTCTGATGTCAACTTGTATAGCCTTCATCTTACCTTAGAGTGTAATTCATGGTCTTCTTTTAAGAGACTGAGATCACAGTCCGGAGGGCAGGGACCCATTTTATTAGAAATGCTCCCTAGGGTTAAAGACAAAAAGGTGGGAAAAATATTTGCAAATTTGCACTTACTGATGGGGAAGCCTGCACTGCTGAAACCTAAGAGCTTATGTACGGCCTGATAATTGGAGCATGAAGGATAAGTTCTAAGGAGAGTCCAAGCTGGTCCATATCCCTCGTTTTAATCCAACGTATGAACGCCAGGTAGAACTAGGCCCTCAGCCACACCACAGGGAGGATATTTACAAGCAGCAGCTGTTTCTGATCTGCTTCCCTACCATCCTACAGGTAGGATTCTCTCTCCTTAACTGTTTCTGCGATCACACTTTGGAAGGAACTCCCCGGCCATTACTCTGAGTGTCCCATTGAGAAACCTTGAAGTGATGATATTTTGTTCTCTGCCTGCACCCAGAGTGACTTTAATCACATCTTGCATAATTGGTCCAATATCAAGGTTTCTCAGTCTCAGCACTATCGACATTTTGGATTGGACAGTTCCCTGCTGTAGGGACTGTCCTGTGCTTTGTTTAACAGCACCCCTTTTCTCCACCCACTGAATGTTAGTCTTACCCTCTACTTTTTTGCCCCCATCCCCTCTAGTTGTGGCAACAGAAAATGTCTCCAATTACTACCAAAAGTCCCCTGAGACTTATCTACAAGCTTATATTTTCATTCAATGGAATTGTAGTCTCTCTATAAATCATACAGCATATCATTTTTTCTTTAACATGATCTTTTCATTTTCTTTGATTTCACTTTAATTCTTCCGTCATTATTCCATCTCCTCTCCATTCATCCTGTCCCTCACAAACCATTTATTTTTCTCTCTGCTCACATGACTAGATGCACACATACAGATACACATGAATCTATGGACATGCTCACTTGCAGATACACTTTCTCTTCATCAAACAAAAACAGATAATATATTCTATATGCCTTACTATATCTTTTCTCACTCAGTAACTAATGAAATTCCCTTTCTGTCAATAATTACAGCTCTGATTTATTTTTTCTAGTGGTCATAGAATATAATGTTGTGCTATGGTTACAACATAATTGCAGCCATTCACTACTCATGAGTTTTCATTTTTCATCTTTTTTATTTTCCTATCAAAAAGAATGCCACAATAAAATCCTGACATGTGTATCAATCCCTGCTGGTTTTATTCCACTGGAGAGATTTTCAGGGTGAAATTGCTGGCTCAAAGAGTTTGCTTATTTTCAATGTTAGTAAGATGTTGCAAGATTTCTTTTTTTTAAGAGTACATGTTGACAAGCGACAGAGAAGAAAATCTATTTCCCCAAATACTTGCCGCAAATAAATCAATTTGAGTTACTAATTTATAATATTATTAGATGATGATCAGAGAGGATGACTTCCATCATTGAACTCTTGGTTGGCTTTATATATAATAACTCTGTTATTTGGTACATATAGGTTGCATCACTAATACCCCTTTGCCCTGAATTTTAATTTTATCATTACACATTGTTCTTCCTTTACTCTTTAGGCCTTTTAAGCCTCAGAGGCCAGCTTGCCTGGTGTTGACGGAGCCTCTCCAGCTATACCTTTAATTTTCTGGCTTCACTGGTTCATTCACAGATGTTCAGTTTCTCTTTATCACTGTTATGTTTGTGTGTTGGAAGTCCTGTATAACTAAACAGCTTGACAGTGTGTCTTACTGGAGGAATCACCTTATCATAGAAAATCATTTATTGGACTTTCTGTTGCATTTATTTTATTTTTCTACTTTCTCCTTTCCATTTCTTTGTGTTCCTGGTCAGCTAGAGTTGATGCTCATGTCTTTGCTCATTCTTCTTTCTGTGTTTCTCTATCCAGCTAGGATTATTTTTTATTTCAGAACCTGTGTCATATGCAAGGGGAACAAAGATAGACATATACAACCAGATGCCAGATTCTGATAAAGCAATGAGGAGGGACCTGATCCACATGGGAGGACCTGGTAAAGAGAATAAGACAGGGACTGTCTAAGGAAAGAACTGAAAATCCTGTGGTCACAGCAGCACCACACAAATGAGATCCTCCCTGCCTCTCCTCCCTGCCCCAATCAGATCCAGAAATGACCTGTAGTGATCATTTGCAAGATAAAAAAGAGAGAGATGCATGAGACTCAAATAGAGAAGAATGTATTCAACCTCTGCCCTCTATTCTCAATCTTTAGGTCTGGCTGAAGGAAACTGTGGATAAGGTAAAAGATCTAAAAATGCTGAACATATTTATATTATCTTAAACTAGACATATGAATCAATAAGTAAGACTAGAGGTGAGGTCCTAAGATGCTGGAGCACTGTGAGCTCCCAAAAAACTTTCTCCATTTGGGCACCACTTCTGCACTCCAGCTGCATGGCGTGCTTATGGTAAAGGGCACAGGTGTGGCAAGGGCTACCTTTATTCTTCCCACTTTAAGAGTCTGGATCAGATGAAAATGTTACTGGAAACTATGCTATTGCACTCCATGCATAATCCCTGGCTAAATCCAGAATACATGAATCCAATTAGTATTCTTAAAATTGAATTGTGGAATTAAAATTCACATATACACATTTTATGTGTGCAGCTCAATGAGTTTTGACAAATATATGCACACAAATATCTCTCCCCACAAGCAAAATAGATATAAAATATTTTTGTATCACACGAAAAAATTTCTCTCATACTCTTTGTAGTCAATCTCTCTGCTCATACACTCCCCCATAAACATACACACACACGCACACACACCAGACAATGATATGAATTCTATCAATAGAAATTAGAATTGTTATAATACTTTACGTGTAGGAAATGATGTACTGTTTACTGTCTCATTTCTGGCTTCTTCCACTCAGAACACTGTTTTGAAATTCATCCGGGTTATTGCTTGCTTGAGAAGTATGTTATTCTTTGCTGAGTAATACCTCTTCTGAACGAAGTATAATTTATTAATTTATCTGTTAAATTTTTGTCAGTATGGCTACTATAAAAATTCATGTCCATGTCTTCTTATAGAAATATTTTTTCACATGTCTTGGATAAATATGTAGAAATAGAATCTCCAGATCATTTAATGTGTTTGTCATTTAATAACGTCATTAAAAATAAATCATCAATTTTCCGAAGTGCTTATGCTATGTTATACTCCCACCACTAATGTATGAAAGTTTTGTCCAAATCATCATTTTCCTTTGAGTTGGTTGGTTTTCATCTCATGACTTTTTAATCTCTATCATTCAGTGAATATTCAGGATCATTGTGTCTTCTGTATGAATTGTCCCTTATCTTTGTCTTACCGTCTACACTCTGATTTCTAAGATTTGATAATTGCAGTTACACCAGGTTCTTATGTGTAGCATTTCTGTGATGTATATGTTTCTGTCCTTTCTCATTCAATGTATTCTTGCCTTAAAGTACATTTTTTTAGACAGCATATTTAATCTTGCTTTTTCATCCAGAATCACAATCTCAACTTTTCAATGAAGAACTCACTTAGTCTTGAACATTTCATGTAATTATTTGTATGGTTGATATTTTACTCAGCTTATGTGTCACTGTGACCAAAAGACCTGACAAGAACAGAATAGAGAAGGCAGTTTTTTGGGTTCAGTTTCTGGAGTTCCATCCACGGTTGACCACAAAACATCATGGAGGAAGGGCACGGAGAAGAAGTACATGGCAGTCAGGAAAGAGAGTTCTCTGCTCACTAAGGACAAGATATAAACCCTAAAGATACATCCCTTCCTTCTGCAGCCACACCTTTCCTGCCTACAGTTGTCACCCTGTTAACCCATATCAATGGATTAGTCCACTGTGAGGTAAAGCTTCTCTTAACCTAATCATTTTTCCTCAGAAAGCTCTTGCTTGTCTCCCACATGAGCCTTTGGGGGACAGCTCATACCTAAACTACTACAGTTGGGTTTATTTACTACCTTGCTATTCATTTCTATTTTTCCTCTTTCAGTTCTTTGTTCTTCTGTTGAATTGCTCCTGCCTTCTTTTGGAAAACTCACACATGTATTTAGTGCCTCATCGTACTTCCTTTCTTATTTTCTCATCTATGTCTCTCGGGTTGGTACCATTTGCTCTAGGGTTAATGCATCCTAAAATTACCCAAGCCTATTTAGAGTCAATGTTATAGAAGATCAAACCTCACAGTTAACAGTTCGCCTCCCCCACTTCCTCCACCTCATTTCACAAAAGTAATAACCTCACCAGAACATAAGCCCAGTCCTCACACCCTCACTGCGTGAGCTGATGTTGTTTTGTCCTTTATCTGCATGTACTGTATAACCCCTCCTTACAATGCCATTTTATTTTAAAATGAATGATTTAACAAAGTATTTGCATTCACAAAATTATTAGAAATACTGGTTTTTCCCATTTATAAACATATTTGCCCACCTTGGCATTCTCTCTTTCCCCAGTATAGACCATCTTCTATCATTTTCTTTCAACTTAAAGAACATTCCTTAACCTTTTGTAAATAGTGCCAATCTGCTGGAGAAAAATTCTTTCAGGTCTCTTTCATCTGAAAATGTCTTTATTTCATCCTTAATTTCATAGAATATTTTGGATAGATACAGAATTCCATATTGACTTTTTTCATCATTACATTGGTTTCTGGTCTCTGGAATTTTTTTATTGTATCTGTTATTTTTCTTATCATTGCTTCCTTATCTCTAGCGTGTTTTTCTTTCTTCCTACTTCCACGATTTTCATTTTACCTTGAGTGTTCATCGGGCTGACTACAGTATTCCCACATGTGGTTTCCTTTGTATATGTTCTTTTCAAATTTACTGAGGGTTTTCAATCTGTAAGTCAATGTATTTCTTTAAACTTGGGAAGGTTTCAGTCGTCACTTTTTAAATGTAAATTTTCTTTCATCTTCTTGCTCTTGCCCTTGTAAGTCTTTCATTACATGTACATCAAACTATGTGATATTACCTCCTGTATCTCTGTATTTCTCCTCTTTTCTAATCATTATCTTTGTTTTTCTTTATGTAGGTTAATTTCTACTGTTCTGTATGTCTTTTATTGCTAAGTCTATTAATGGATTTCTCATTTAAAACTTGGATTTTCAGTTTTGTGTTTGCTTGCATTTTGTAATTTCCATGCCTCTTCCAAATTTCCCAGTTGATTCATCTCATAAAGAGCACACTTCCTTTTGATTGCTTAAAAGCATTTTCTTTAAATTTTTAATATATTCACACTGAATATATTAACTTTCTCTGGTAAATTTAATAACTGAATCATGTTTGGGTTATTGTACTATTTTCCCCTTTCTTATAGATATACATTTTCTGATTTATGTACATGTTTCTTAATTGTAAATTGTATAACGGACATTGTAGAAGACTCTGGATTCTGTTATTTTTCCTCTGAAAGGTGCTGATGATTTTTCTAGTAGGCTGTTCACTTTCTGGCTTGTCTCTTTAAGCTGGGGTAGGCTTCAATTTATGTTTTATTACAGTAGATTGGTGCAGGTTTCCAAACATCTTGAACTTCATAGAACTCATAGAACCCAGACTCCTCTACTTTATATAAGCTTCTTTTTGGCTTCCTTTGGGAAGTCTAGAGTAAGCCACTCAGAGTATGGTCAGTATTCTTAATATGAGAACATTTGGTGCCTCAGTTTGCTGTCTCGGTCAATAATGACGTGTTAGCAAGTCTGTCCTGGCTGGGTTTGAACTCCACCACCATTCCAGCCCAAGTATTTCTGTTCCACTTCAGATTCATGGCAGCCACTACCGGCAGTCACTTAGCAAAGTGTCAATGAGTCCAACAATGCATGAGGACAGCTAACTCAAGATCAAGAATTCACACGGTCATCTCTCTGCTGACATCTCTCTGCTCTCTGTCTGTTCTACTCTGCAGACACCAGCTGCTGCATCTGCTCTGAGTGCCAACTGTGTTCTCCACTCAGTGGGGATTTTTCTACTTGGATTTCACTCTAGTACTCCATGGCTGGAATATGTGCCCAGGTTGAAGATTACTGTTCACCTTAGGGGATTTCCTCAGATGTTTTTCTTCTCTCAAGGGTCATAGTCATATATTTTGGGACACAAGTGCCCCTAAACAGTTGCTCTATTTCTTCTCTTCAATTGAAAGTTTCATTATAGCGGAAAAGCTACTATAATACTCACTATTCTATGGTAGTTAAATCCAGAAATGGCAATATTATTTAATGTTTTAATGAATAAATAGAAATTAATATGTGAAGTTTTCATGGACTAAATAGCATTGTGTCATGTGCTGGTAATACAGACGTAAGTTAGTTATTTTGAAAGCTCATCTTACTTTAAGGAACTGCAGAGAGTTATTTAACTACCATATCCTCTTATAATTGAAAAAATAAAATATTTACAAATAATAATAACCTGCTGATGCCTTTTAAGTATGTCAGCTGGTATCACCCAGAAAAACTACATGAAGCCATCACATTTTTAATAAAACATGAGGTGCATAAGGAAAACACTTGTCAAAATTTTACAATGTTACAGTACCCTATCGGTATATGAATGCAGATGTTTATAAAATTGTATTTTGCCTGCATTCAGCTAATCTTCTTTGCCTGGCATATTTTTTAATGATTTTTCCAAATGACCTTTGCAAAATTAATCAAGGATCTCACACTGTCCTTTGAGAAAAGCAAAGAAAGAATACTGCTTCTAATAACTTTGCATGAAAAAGAGCCAGAAAAATGACCAAACAGAGAAAACATTCACTCTGAAAGAAAAATTAAAGCTGGAAAGTGAAGCTAACTGAAAAAATGTTGCCTTTTTTGTCGGTAATATTTTAATGGGTCTCTGAAATTCCATTTTCTCTTTATTTTCCGTCCCATTGTTTTTATTACTTGAGATCAGAGAGATTTTTCAAAACAATTTGCTAAGTAAAACACACCACATTTTCTCAAGTGCTTCTAACAGTGAGAAGCATCTCAAATTAAAGATTAATAAAATGTACAGAAAATGTGTGTAAAAAATATAAATACAAAGAACCTAGGGGGGGAAAAATGCCTGCAATTAGACAAGATAGAAATTGAAAAAGAAATTAAATTTAGTTGTAATAAATTTCCTATTCTTTTCTTTGAGAAAATTACTACTGAAGTGAAGCAGTTTTTTTCTCCCCCTGTAATTTAAATGTTAAGCTGCCAGATGTGTGTCTCATGCTTGAAGAGTTGAAGCTTTGCATTATTTAGCATATTAAGAATCACAGAATTTTAAAAAGGGTTCCTTTATTGCCTCGAGGTTCCAATTAAGTAAACCTTAGCCTGGTACATTTAAAACTTGCAATACAAGAGATTGTGCTCCTCTTCCCCGCCCCCCGCCATTGTCAAGTTACATCTATATAATAAATACAGAAAATCTTTGAGATGACATAATTTTTCTTTTGCTCAAGGAATTAAACCGATCTATTATTTTAAGAAGTTTTTAATAGAGGCCAGCAATCTAGACGACAACTCAGGATTCAAAAATACTTTTTTAATCCTTGCAAGTTGCTTCTCCTATTTATACCAAAGAAGGCATGCTTCATAAAGACAGTTCCTTCCCATCAATCTTATTTCTTCCTCCTTCTTCTACCGTGGTCCCAACCGTTCTCTGGTGAGAGGAGGCGATTCTAAGTAGCAAAGAGAGGGCATCGTTTCTGGACACTGCTGTGTGTTGGTGGGTGTCTGTCTATGAAAGATCTGATCACACAACACTAATTAGCTGCCCTTTCAGTGGTTTGTGGAAAGAGTATCAGCAGCTAAACTGAAAACCCTAATCAAACGGAGGTTCTGGAGGAACACGGCATTCATAAATCAGAGCCTTAAGTACAGCTATTTTTGCCATTTTAGAAAATGTCAAAAGTGTCAACTCTGTCCAAATATACCGCTTAACAGTGACTATTTTAGTAAATTGACTTGAAATGCCTTCAGCTAACTGAAGTTAGGAGCACATAATCTAGTTCACAGTACAAATGAACAGTTTAAAGGCCAAATAAGCACCAAATTACTAATTCTCAATACCATGTTATGATGACCATGGCTGCAACCATGAGCCAAAGTCTTAGCATTAATATATTTCTTTATGTCAGAAGCACTTGCTTGCTTGAAATTTTTGAAATGTGCTGTTTGTTTTTTTTTTAAATATCCACTTTCTGGCTAAGAAACCAAAAACGGCTTACACATTCAAAACTATGGTAAAATATCTAATTTAAAATATTCACAGCAAATAAGCTAAAATATTACACAAATACAATGAGTAAGTTGTAACAGTCTAATCTAGGGACACGATTTGACCTGATAAATGGTAACTTTATGGATGCTACAAGTATAAACAGACCAATGTTTATCATAACATCAAGAAACAAGAAATTCTCTTATCTCTTTTTCATAAGAAGAGCAAACAAACAAATCAATATATAAAAATGTAATTTTTGCTAAAGTTTTGTAAAATTGGAGTTTCAAGTTTCACCTGGATTTTTCCATCCAAAGCCCAAAATATTCAGCAAAAGGGAGAATTATTCTAATATTTTATCAGCTGGTTTTCTGGAAATGTTAAAAAGCTGAACAATTTAATATTTAGCAATACTCTAAAATAATTTTTTCCAGGAATGCAAAAAAAAATCTTTACATTCAATGCATTTAAATCACTAGGCTACAACCTTCCCACACAGATCCTCACACTGTGGCATAAGCCACAGCCAAAGTACTACATACAGCTTGTGAATATCAGCAGTGAGTTGATTGTTAGTATAAATTATAATTATGCAACATTTTTCAGTTTATGGAAATATTTGCATATATTAGTTATTTAATTCCGGTTATTCTGATTAACTTTATGGCCAGTACAAAACTGCAAATGTTTCTGCTGCCATGTTAATCCAATGGCCATCTCTGAACAGTTCACATTCATAAGATAAAAGAATAGATTTCATAAGTGCATTCCTGTCTCATAAAATAGTATCACAGTGTAAGAGCAGAAATATTCTTGGTTATTCTCCCCAAGAATAATCTTTAAACATTGCTCATTTCTGCCTTACATGAGAAGATTCTATCCTTTTATGAAAATCAGCTTCTTTTTTCCCTTATTTTTAAAAATATTAAGCTCTCCATCTTAAGGACAATGAAAGAATTCAGAAATTTTAATATGCTGCTCATGAGCTTTCCCTAGTTATCATCAATTAACACTTCCACCGAACTAAGAACATCCAAAGCTATTTGGAATAATAAATTATTTCACTCACTAGTGAGTCCCTATTGCTAAGAGAAAATTACAGAGAGGGACCCAGGGAGTCTTTCCCAAATGCCACAATTAAGCAGGGTGTAGACACAGGCAGTGTGACTCTAATATTATAGGAATCAACTCAGTAACAGGGATGATTTCATGAGCACTTACTATGTGGGCGTCACTTTTTATAGGGCCTGTTATCTCCCTTCCATAGGCCAAGAAACAAAGACTCAGGGATAACAAAGGACTTTAATAGCAGAACCAAGATCTGAATTTAAGCTCCTCTGCTTCTTATTCCAAGTTCTTTCCCACCTCCACATTTGCTTTTGTCTGAGATCCAAGTGCCTCATCTATTACACCCTTTCAGCCGGATAGACTGCAACTAGTGCTGTAGGATGACAACCTTCGAGTAAGACTCACTTACAAAAGAAAGGAATGCACCTCCAAAAATGCACCCCAAACTGGGACTCAACAAACCGACTGAAGATGTTGTTTCCTTTCTGTGCTATAGAGGAGAGAAGAAATGACTAATATAACTGTGCAGAAAATAATCATAACACCAACATCACCAAGTTCATACATGCTTCACAGCTATCAAAGTCTCAAATTAAATTTTATCTCCTTGATTGAAGACAGTATGTTAAATCAGGAAGCCAAATACTGGCCATAAAGTACAATTGGCCAAATCAGAGACAGACAGCAGAATAGAGAGGACCAGGGATTGCAGAAAGGGGACGCGGAATGGGAAGCTCTTGTTTAAGGTATGTCATGTGTCAACTTTGCAAGACAAAAACATTCCAGAGATAGATGGTGAGATGGTGGGGTTGGTTGCTTAGCAATGTGAATATACTTAATGTCACTCAATCTTCCCTTAAACATGGTTAAAATAGTAAGTTTTATATTACCTATGTTTCACTACAATTACTTTTTTGCTTCCATAGTCCTCAAGCAAATGTTAAAGGAAAGAAATGTAAAAGGAAAGAAAAACCTTTAAAATATTGTATGACAGGGGCTGGAGCCGTGGCTCAGCAGTTACGGCGCTTGCCTGGCACACAGGAGAACACAGGTTCGAACCCCAGCACCACATACACAACAAAGTCACATGAAAAACTAAATGAAACTGATTCTCTCTCTCTCTCAAAAAGAAAGAAAAGAAAAAATAAAATATTATGTGACAAAATACAAGCAACAAGATGACTTCCAGTTAGGAAAAGATGGTGGGTGGTAGAAACTCGATTCTCTTTGTTCTCCTTACTCAATGCAACTTTAAACTCTGGAGATGACTCAAGAGGCGTCCAAAGGAGAATTCTGAAAGGTATAAAGAAATAGGCAAAATGATCAGAGACCCCAGGACCAGGGCAATAATAGGACCGAGCGTCTTATGCTCACCCCACCCAAAAGAAACCACTCAACCTTGGCAGTTGGTGGCCTCAGCTGATCTGCAGACAGTGGTCCACACAGGCTCACTCAGCCCTCCACTGAAGGGAAGTTCACCCCACACTGCCTGAGTCCCACAGTCTGCAAGAGGGAGAGCCCAGGGCCTGCTGGAAGTGAGCTTCCTGGGCAAGCACTCTCCTTTCCTGGGGCTGGAGACATCTTTCTTCCAGAGACACTAGGAGCCAATGACACCAACAGGGGGGTCCTATCAGAAGTGCCTGGCCTCCAGGCACATCAGAGACTATCTACACCACACAAAGAGCACCTGGGGGCTGCTGATGGAAACTCTTCAGTTTCTCAGACATCCCCAGAAGGATCCCAGTAGGAGCTCCAGAAGACAAATCCAATCTTTTTTTTTTTTTTAAAGAAAGAGGGACAGTGAGAGAGAGAGAAAGAGAGAAACAACTTTTATTTAGTTTTTCATGTGATTTTCGTTGCTCTGAGACATTGTTGTGTAGGTGGTGCTGGAGTTTGAACTCGTGTACTCGTGCATGTCTGGCAAGCACTGTAACCGCTGAGCCACGGCTCCAGCCCCAACAAACCCAATCTTGAAATCTGAAACAGCTCAATCTCTTTCAAGTGCTCAAAGAATATTGCCGACCACAAATTCTATATTCAAGGCTATCCTTCAACAAAGGGAAAAGTACATTTTTGGATGAAAGAAAACTGAAAAGAAATAACTGTTACTACCAAATCTATCCGTCAAGAATGACTAAAGAAAGTTCCTCAAACAGAAAGAAAGGAGTAAATAAAGGAATCCTAGGGTATCCAGAAGGAAAAACAGAAAGAGCATCAAATGTTAGTATATATAATACACTATTCTTTCTCTCATGAGTTTTGTAAATATTAGACGACTGGAACAAGACTTAAGACACCATGTACCACTGAAAAAAATTATATTGAGCTGGGCATGATAGTGGTCCCTAAAACGCCAAAGGCTCGGAAGGCTGAGGCAAGAGGATTGCAAGTTCGAGGCCAGCCTCAGGAACTTAACAAGGCTCTGAATTACTTCGTGAGACCCTATTTCAAAATTTTAAAAAATACATAAAAAGGACTGGGGATGTT
>PVKS010026476.1:0-28611 GCA_004027875.1 Aplodontia rufa | reverse complement strand
CATCCATGTTTTGGCATTACCCCTGGATAACAAAGTTTATATCCATTGATTGCTAATGTTTTAATAATGTTTTCCCCTCAACTGTATCTCTATATACTTCTAATAAAAAAAATAAATTAAAAAAAATCAATGAAGTTCTGATACGTGCTACAACTTGGATGAACTTTGAAAACATGCTAAATGCAAGAAGATAGACATAGAGGGTCACATTATATGATTCTATTTGTATGAAATGTTGAAAACAGGCAAATCCATAGAGATGGAACACAGATATGCGTACATCAGGGCATGTGAGTACATTTTATTTTTTAAAATATTTTATTAAGGAGTTGAGTTATTGTACAATTACAAATGCATATGAAGGGGGCTGGAGCGGTGGCTCAGCGGTTTCGGCGCTTGCCTGGCAAGCACGAGGAACCGGGTTCAAACCCCAGCACCACGTACACAACTGAGTGTTGGAGCAATGAAGCCCATGTGAAAAACTCAATAAAGTTGTTTCTCTCTTTCTCTGTCTCTCTCACTGTCCCTCTTTCTTTAACACAAACAAGCAAACAAAAAAAACAAATGCATATGAAGTAACAATACGATATGCTTTTGTTCTGAAACCAGAATTACCCCCATATCACCCACACCCCAGTCTCTCGATTCTTCTGTGTTTTGCCCCTACAAGTGATATAAATGCTTAGATTAAGAATTTTCCAGAATTAGATGATTGCATAAGTATCTTTTGGATTCTCTGGTGGGTAAAGAGTGTACTACAGTGATGATTCTCTCCCTTCCTCCCTATTCCCCTCCCCCACCACATATCTATGACTCCCCTAGATTATGTGTTGCTACCCTTTTGCTGTGACCTGTATACTTTAAAATAGTGAAGCATATATAGGTCTTGGACAGAAGGTGCCCGAACAGCAAATCTGAAACTTGTTCAGAAAACAACGCTAGACCTAAACAGTCAGACGGGCCAGTCATTCATCCATTCCTCAGCTCCAAATCTACCTTCTGTGATTGCTGGGGTCAGTTATCCTCAACCCAGACCCCTTTGTAAGTTTGCTTCCTGTTAGGATCAGCCATGGGGGTGTTAGAGGAGACTGGGAGGCAAGAGAGGGAGAACAGACTTACTGTCCTTGCTGCTTGCAGGCTGGCAATGCCTCACTTGCAGCATAGTCCCCCCAGCAATGACAGTTGCTTCCAGCTCCAGCCACCTTCAGCACTACCGGAACCAGCCTTATCGTACCCCCTCAGGAAGCACTGGCCAGCCGATGATGCCACCTTCATCAGAAGCTAGAGCTGGAGTTCCCTGGGACCCATATTCTGGGTTTCTAGGTTCTCTTCTTTTTGTTCCTTCAGCCCTAGGGTGTTAGCTGCTTCCTGAAGTTATATTTCTAGGTGATCTTAGCCTTTTACTTTTTTCAGCCCTCTAATACCCATTTCCCTATAATTTCTTTCTATTGAAATACCTAGAATAGGTTTTGTTTTTCTGATTGGACTTGGACATGAGGGTCAACTCATTATACATCAGCCCAGTGCTACTTAATCATGGAAATAGTATAATCATTCATTCTATTCCTCAAGAATTTTTTTATTAATTTGTAGATGTCCTTGACCATGAATAGAGCTTAGTTCCTTGAAGGTAGAAACAGGATTATAACATACAGTAGAGGGCTGGTTTCGGTGCTTGCCTGGCATGTGCTAGGACGTGGGTTTGAACCCCAGTACCACATACACAATGAAGTGTCAGAGCAACAAAGGCCACATGAAAAACTAAATAAAATAGATTCTTTCTCTTTCTCTCACTGTCCCTCTCTCTTTAAAAAAAAAAAAACACACAGTAGGACTGTAAGTACTAAAATTATCATCTGTGGTTTCTTGAGATGCAGTACCTATTGAAGCAGTTGCCTACTACCAAGTGACAGTTACCGTTTGCCACTATGGTAGTAAAGAAGACAACAAGGGCTGTGAGGTGTGACACCTCATGACTGCCCTAACAAGTTTGCAGAAAGAAAATGATGAATTCGAGGTTTTAAAGTCTGAGCTCAAGTCATATTTAGACAATCAGAGAATTTTTATGTCAATCCTAGAAGAGTTTCTTACTGCTTATAGTCATAAGACTAGCCTTATTAAAAATCAAACTGGGGGCTGGAGCAGTGGCTCAGGGGTTACGGCCCTTGCCTTGCATGTGTACAGACTCGAGTTCAAACCCCAGCACCACATACACAACAAAGTGTTGGAGCAATGAAAGCCACATGAAAAACTAAATAAAAATTGATTCGCTCTCTCTCTCTCCTTATTATAAAAAAAATCAAACTGGGAGGCTGGGTATGGTGGCCCACACCTGTAATCAGGAGGCTGAGGCAGGAAGACTGTAAGTTCAAAACCAGTCTCAGCAACTTAGTGAGGCCTTGAGTAACTTTACGAGACCCTGTTTCAAAATAAAAAATAATAAGGGCTAGGAATATGGGCTTAGTGGTTAAGCATCCTTGGGTTTAATCCTTGGTGCAAAAACACAAAACAAAACAAAAATAAAACTGAGAGGGTTGCAGATTTAGAAAATTAAATTCAGAGATTCACCAAGTCATTTATGTGATAATTAGCTCAATGGGAAGGTGGAATTCTGAGACTCTGGATTTGGGTGAAGCTGAACATATAGGTTCTGTGAGCAAGTGGAAGTTGCCTTTCTTCTTCTTCTTTTTCTTTTTAAGAGAGAGAGAGAGAGAGAATCAATTTTATTCAGTTTTTCATGTGGCTTTTGTTGCTCTGACACTTCGTTGTGTACGTGGTGGTGGGGTTTGATCCCATGTCCTCATGCATGCCAGGCAAGTGCCATAATCTCCAAGCCACCTCTCCAGCTCCCAGCCCCCTCTTCTTAGGATAAAGAAGACTCACTTTTTCTTCTTGAAGACTATAATTACCTTCTCTGAGACAGTTCCCTTGCAAGGAGATGCTTATTTTCCTGTAGGCTCTTTCTCATATTACTTCCTAGCCTAACCCTAAACTAGAGTCAGATCTCAGTATGCTGCAGATACAAATGCAGATTCTGACCTAGGGAGAAATTGTTTACACTTCAAAAAAAAAATGCAGGATTTTGATGATTCATATGAGAAACCCAGAAACCTGTGAGACTAGGTTCTGGATGTTAGGCCCAAAATAATAGAATACAATCTGTGTCAGGATTAGTATGTTGATATGGGTACATTTACCAACTCTGGATTTAATTTCTAGCTAAAGCTAGAAATGGCTCTAAGAGCTTGCTTGGATGAATAAAGTTTGGACTCAGTAATAGCCTTCTAACAGTGACGTTTAATGACAAAATTTCCCTAGGATAATATATGGAAGGACTCCAAAAGCTAAGCGTATGAATGTTGCAGTAGATTTTCATGGGTGATCTGCACATCCACCTGCTTTCTACATCTCCCAAGAAGTCCCGGAGGTTGCCTTCCTCCCAGATTAGGAAATACATTAGTGAGGAAGATCCTAGGATCTTTGACAAGCTCTGTGGCCTCTGTCCCCTGCAGCCCAGAACGATAGTGGAAGATACTAGCATTGAAATGGACATAATATCACCTTACATTCACCTTTTTCTTTCTTAAAAAATAATTTATTGAGGAGTTGTGTTATTGTACAATCATAAATGCTTGTGTAGTAACAATATAATATGCCCCAATCCTAATCCAGAATCACTCCCATGTCACCCATACCCCAGTCTCTTGATTCTTCTATATTTCCCTCCTATAATAGATACAAATGTGTGTACATATATATATATGTTTATATATATATGTTTATATATATATGATTGTGCATTTTCTAGAATTAAATGATTATATAAGTATTATTTGGCTTCTTGAGTTTAACAATATCTGTCCACCCCCTTTTCTCTCCTGGAGTAAGAGGAATTGCTGAAGTGAGAATGTTTACATTTCAGAGCTCTATTCCTTTTGTTGGCTAGCTACTTTAGGGAAGGGTGGGAATTTTACTGAAGGTAATAGTAGACCAGAGCCCAGGTGTTCTCATACCTATCCTGTTTACCAAAAATAAAAAAAAAAGAGGGGCTGGAGCGGTGGCTCAGCAGTTATGGGGCTTGCCTAGCATGCGCAAGTACACGAGTTCAAACCCCAGCAAACACATACACAACTGAGTGTCAGAGCAACGAAAGCCATGTGAAAATCTCAATGAAATTGATTTTCTCCCTCTCTCTCTCTCTCTCTCTCTCCTCTCTTTAAATTTTTTTTTTTAAAAAATGAGAACTGAGAGCAATTATATGAGAAACTAAGATAGTGTGTTATCAGTTAGGACTGTTTGTCATTTTTCCAGTTCTCCCAGGACCCATAATTCCATCAATGGAGTGCTTTTTAAAATTTCAAATTAAGTTATCAGAATTGAGA
Source organism: Aplodontia rufa (assembly GCA_004027875.1). NCBI lineage: Eukaryota > Metazoa > Chordata > Mammalia > Rodentia > Aplodontiidae > Aplodontia > Aplodontia rufa. The sequence continues at coordinate 24,229 of PVKS010026476.1, read as the reverse complement.
TAGAGAAAGCAGTTAATTTTATCAGTTGTCAAAGGAACTACATTGACGTTTTTACGAGAGCTGAGACATTTCGCCAAATTTTAGAATGATTTGAATGTTCTCAGAATTAATGAAACATTTATTGATTTACTGAAGTATCTTACCTTATTACTGATAGGGTAATAATTTGTTTTCTAGACTACAAATAAGAGGTCACTCCCAAAAGGGAAAGATTTGTGATATTCTGTAAGAAAATGTATCTTATAGCAGTTGCATGTTTATTTGAAAAATTCAAATATCAAATACCATCCTTTTCTTGGTCATAAAGACACCTAGTGTAGATTAAAACATTTGGCTTTTGCTGATTAAATAGATGACTCATTGCTTAACCATCTTCATCTGTGAGAATCTGAATACTTGTCCCAAGATTTTGTCTATGCCTTGAAATCCTTCGTATCATGAAGTTTTCATCTTTATAGCCTGGCCAGGGCCAGATCTTGTAAATCCTAGGGCATTAGAGGGGAGAAGGTAGCTGCTACCATGTATGGATGCACGGTATTCTGCCTAAGGGTAGAGAGTTGTAAACTGACATCAGATGATTTCTTCTCTTTTCCTCATGGTTGTTCATTTGGTCCCTCTAATTTTCTCATATTTGTATGGGGTCAGGCTAGCAGCTCCACGTATGAATGGGAGGTGTGGGAATGGTTTCATGTGCTCCCCAAAACTTGCTCTCCAGTTATCACTTCCAGCATCTGCTAATGTACCTTAGGAGTGTCCATATTCCCTCAGGACCTTGGCCCCATGAAAAGACATGAAGAAATTACCCAAATGGTAGATAAGTGGGTTCACTGCTGCCAAATGTCATTTTCCCTCCCATTTGGGTTGCAGCTGGGACACTATCAGTGTTTATTTCCCACCTCTCTGTCTCCTTTTTATCCTCAATCATGGAGTGACTATGATGAGGGAATTTTGAGATGAGGAGTGTTAGCCGCTCTCCAGCTAAAAGCTGGGTGTTGCAGCTCTTGGTGTGGTGGAAATTCATCCCAGGAATTTGGCACCAATCTTCTGGGTCCTTGTCTCATGAATTTGAAGAATAAAATCCATGGGCAACCAAGGAAGGGGGAGTAAAAGGAGTAGGATTTATTTAAGGAAGAAGAGCAGAGACTCCGCAAGGCGGAGGGGAACCTGGAAGCAGGACATCGTCTAATGGAGGTCAGGCCAGAGGTTATATTGATTTGGGGTGTGAGCATAATTAACATTCATGCAAAGCAGACATTGAGAAATGCACCTACATCATTGGTTGAAATCTATGCAAAGCAGGCATTGAAACAGCACCAAAGTCATTGGTTAAAATCTATGCAAAACAGGTAGTAATTCTTTCCGAGTTCCTGTTTGTGTCCACCCCCATTTCTTAAGTTTCCCTCCTCAGGGACGAAGTAGTTGCTCCCTCAGGTGAGCCTCATGGTAATTTGCATTTAAAGGCCCTGAATATGCCCTGTCAATCACCCTCTACCAGCTAGCTCTTACCAGTTAGCCCTTTGTCCTGACTACCTAGCCTTTTCACTATCTCTCCTAAAACTGTCTCAACTACAGCACTGATTCTTCAAATTTATCTCAAGACCATTTTATACTCTTAAAAATTGCTGAAGAGGGGCTGGAGCGGTGGCTCAGCGGTTACAGTGCTTGCCCGACATGTGCAAATACACAAGTTCAAACCCCAGCACCACGTACACTATGAAGTCTCAGAGCGACGAAAGCCACATGAAAAAAAAAATTGCCTCTCTCTCAATGTCCCCTCTTTCTTAAAAAAAAAAAATTACTGAAAATCCCAAATAGCTTTTTTGTGTGTGAGTTGTATCTATTGATGGTTCCCAATTAAAAATTAAACAATTATTTATTTTAAAACAATAACTTACTGAACATTAATGTAAATAACATAACTTCTGAAAGCTATTGTGCTTTTCAAAACAAGACAATGGAGAAACATTGTTGTACATTTTTATAAATTTGTTTAATGACTAAGAAAAGACAGTGGGGTTCTCCATTTGTGTGTACTACCAGTCTATTGCGTGTTGCTTTGGTTCAAGTATATGAAGGGAATACTCCTCCCTGCAGTATTTTAATAACTTTCATAGATAAATATGGATACTCTTCCTTGATAGGACATCAAAACTTGACAAAAGCAAGTTTGTTTCTTCTTTCTTTTTCTTTTTTTTTTTTTTAAAGAATGAGGAACAATGAGAGAGAGAGCGAGCGAAAGAGAGAATCATTTTTACTTAGTTTTTCATGTGGCTTTTGTTGCTCCGACACTTCATTGTAAGCGGTGCTGAGGTTCAAACCTGCGTCCTTTCCTATGCCAGGCAAACACCATAAATGCTGAGCCACTGCTCCAGCCACTGTGAGTCTCTTAAAGGATGGTTGCAGTGTGGAATCTGAAACCACAGCAATGAACAATTTGCATCTTTTTGAAGTCTTGTGGTCTGTTTTGTACCTTGCGGTTTTCAATTACCCATGCATGATTTTGTAACGTCATGTGTTGGTCCTTTGGAAAATATTAGTTTACTGGATTATTCAAATTTTGTTATAACTCATTACAGAACATCAAAACCCAATAATTGTTAAAATTATTCCTGATCTCATCACAAAAGTCTGAGTTTGGGGATGTTGTCAAGCTTATGGTGGCATATAGAAGCTTCCCCAGATTCTAACTTTCACTCGAAAGCTAGAATGTTCTCTTTAGCAGTAAATTCTGCCAATTGTTTTCCTCGTAGAGGGAGGCTCATTTCATTCATTTTTGAGAGAATGTCTAACAGATATTCAGGTCTGAATTATTATTGTTTGACTATTGAAGAAAAGATGGTTCCTCACAAGACAGCAGCAAATTCAGCTTGCAACTCTAACATTTATACATGCTTTTTCCTTCAGACAATTATCAGATTCTAGCATTCAAAAGAAATGCTAACTTATAATTATTTTACATTTGATCACACAGAGTGTTGAAAAGACCCAAAGGGTGATATTTGAATAACATTAAAGAATTTTTACTGCTTCATCAGGGCATTATGGGAAATTGGCTTGGGTGCCTGTGTTGGGTACTCCACTGTGGTACCACTTGTCTTTTTATCGGTTTTCTCGGTGTGAGTGTGTGCTGGTGAAGAACATAATGACTGTTAGCACAGGTTATGTGCTTACTATGGTTTGAATTTTTTTGTCTCTTCCAAAATGCATGTGTTGGGAACTTAATCGCCAATGCAGCAGTATTGGATGACAAATCCCAATGGGAGGTGTTTAGGATTAATGGATTAATGTCACTACGAAAGGGTTTGTGGGAGCAGTCTCTCTCTATGGCTTCTGCTCTTCTGCCAAGTCTGGACACATGAGCTTTTGGAGGACACCTAGTATCCAAACCATAAAAATGATATTTTTTTTAGTTCTTTGTATATTCTGGATATTAATCTGCTATTGGAGAAGTAGTTAGCCAAGATTTTCTCCCATTATGTAAGCTCTCTCTTCATACTCTAATTCATTTCCTTTCCTGTGTTGGTGGTATCCCACTTATTGATTCTTGGTTTTATTTCTGTACTTTGGGGCCTTGCTAAAGAATTTGGTGCCAGCACCTATGTGATGGAATGTTGACCCTATGTTTTCTTCTACCAGATGTAAAGTTTCTGGTCTAATTCCTAAGTCTTTGATCCACTTTGATTTGAGTTTGTGCATAGGGGTCTAATTTTATTTTTCCTCATACAGCTATCCAGATTTCCCAGCACCATTTGTTAAAAAAAATACAAACTGTCTTTTCTCCAAGATATGTTTTTGGCACCTTTGTCAAATATAAGATGGCTATAAGTTTGTGGATTTGTTTCTGTGTCTTCTATTCTGTTCCAGTGGACTTCCTGTCTATTTTGATGCCAATACCATGCTGTTTTGTTACTATAGCCTTGTAGTATAATTGCAGAGCAGATATTGTGATTCCTCCTGCTTAGTATTGCTTTGGCTATTCTGGGCCTCTTATTCTTCTAAACAAATTTAAGAATTGTTTTTTTCTAATTCTGTGAAGAATATCATTGGTATTTTGATGGGAATTGCATCTGTATATTGCTTTGGTAGTCTGACCATTTTGATAATATTGATTTGGCCTATCCAAGGACATGGGATATTTCCATCTTCTCAGGTCTTCTTCAATTTCTTTCTTTAGTGTTCTATGTTTTTTTATTGTACAGCTCTTTTACCTCCTTGGTTAGATTAATTTTCAAGTATTTTATTTTATTTTTGAGGTTATTGTGAATGGGATGGTTTTCCTGATTTCTTCCTTGGCTGAGTCACTGTTGGAGTATAGGAAAGCTACTGATTTATGGGTGTTGATCTTGTGTTCTGCAACTTTGCTAAACTCATCTATAAGCTCTTGAAGTCTTCTGGTGAGTTTTCTTTTTTGGGTCTTCTAGATTTAGGATCATATTGTTGGCAAAGATAGTGTGATTTCTTCTTTTCCTATTTGAATCTCTTTGGTTTCTTTTTCTTGCCTGATTACTCTGGCTAATGTTTCTAGGACTATATGGAATAGGAATAGTGAGAGTGAACAGCCTTGTCTAATTTGAGAAATAATCTTAAAATATGTATCAAGAGTTACATTTACCCTATCTACTTACTATCCTCTAGAAATTCATCATCTTTCCTTATGGTGCAAATAATATTCTTCCTGACTTTGCTGGTATTACTGTTTCTTTTTTCTTTCTATGTTCTTATTTTTTCAATGACATTTTTGGAAGGGGAATTGGGAAAAACTTGGACTTCATTTGTCACTTCCTTAGATCTAAAAATATTCTTTGTATTTGGAAATAATGAAAATTTGGAACTTCCATTCATTTAATGAATCTTTCTCCCAGCTAGTTGACTGAAATAGTGGGAGTTTCAGTGCTATGTGACTTGGAAATGCTCTTGGTCAATGTTGGCTAAGTTGTCTCTCTCCAGAGTTCATTTCAAGGGCAGGGAGGTTATAGAGCCAGAGATGTCATGGTGTATCAGCCTTTCCAGCTGGCTTATTCCCAGAGCAATGTTCTGTTCTTACTCCAAACAATTCTTCATTGAGTTTGGCAACAGGAATTGGGTCTGGCTCCTAAGGTCCTGTTTAAAAATGTCTATCCTTTTTGGTGTGTTTTTATGATTTCATATTTTCTGGCATGAATTAAGTGAAAAAATCTTTCTTTTCACCAAGTTCTAAATCAGACAAATAGATGGGAAATCTTTATGGAACAGATATTAGAAAGGGGATATAGCATGAGAAGAGGCTATATGCCATCCATTGACAGAGTAATGCAGAGTTCAGGATGATGACAGTATTCACAATAAGGTATGACATATTGAGGTCTTCAAGCCAGGGAAGATTGGACTCCATGTTGGATTTATGGTGGCTATTTTCCACAGCAGCAGAGATGAAGTTCACAAAGATTCCTTCCAAAGGTTGAAGTTTTCTACAATAAGTCAAAATTCAGAAGGCAGAGAGACTTTTAGGAAGGTTTTCAGAAAAGGAATTCAATTTCTATGGATGGTGTTAGACCTACTCATGCTGCTTTGATATATAGTACAAACATTTTTAACAGTTCCTATTCAGGACTAGAAAAGAGTCATCATTGAAGAAAAGTTCTTCTTGAGCTCATAATGCTGTTTAGCTAAAAATGAATAAATTGGTAAGTGAACACTTGATGATTGAATCTGGGTAAAGTGGCCTTGAAGAATTTAAAACTTCTAAATGTCTTTTAATAGGTATGAATTAAGCAAGAAGATATGTCTTAATCATTTCTAATACAATCAACATGGTTAATAAGATGTTATTGCTCTATATCCATAGCAGTAACAAAAGCACCATTTGAAAAAATTTGTATTAAGAAATTTAGTTATTGTACAATAAAAAATGCATATAAAGTAACAATATAATATGCATATATTCTTACATTACCTCTAGATCTCTCCCTATTCTTCCTCCCTTTCCGCTCCCCCCTCCTCCCCACTCCTTCCTGATACATATCCAAGAATGCCCTAGATTATGTGTTACTACGTATGCCTTTGCTGGGTCCAATACATGATGTTGACTGCCTTTCACCCAAGCCTGAGTTTAGCTCCAGCCTCCACAAATGAGTGAAAACATTCGACCCTTGACACTCTGGGTTTGGCTGACTTCATTCAGCATGATTTCTTCCATTGCCATCCATTTACCTTCAAAGGCTGCAATTTCATTGTTTCTAATTGCTGAGTAGAACTCCATGGTATAAATATATCACAGGTTTTGGATCCATTCATTCAGTGAGGGGCATTTTTAAAAGCTCCTTTCCAAGGGGCCTGTGGAATATAGATTATGGTTCAGCAAACACTCATTCCCTCCCCTTAATCCTCTATAATAGGGATAAGTATTCTTCCCTTTCCATCGATGTTGGATTTGGCTGTGATTTGCTTTGGCCAACAGCATGTGGGCAGAAGCTGTACTTTGGTCAATAGAATTGGGAAGAAGTAATATATTCCAAAATCTGAGCCTAGACTTAAGAGGAGTTGTGTACCTCTCCACAAAAGTGATATGAGCATTTGTCCTCTGAAAGAAGAAAGTGCTCCCAGGGGGCCATTCCCCTTCAGCCTGAGCTTCTCCACCTGCAGATTGAAGAACCACTGTCAGCCAGTCTGAAGACCCGTGAGCATGAGAGTGTTTATTGGTTCATGTCAGCTGTAGGGTAGTTTATAATGCAGCAAAAGCTAACTATACAGGGACTTGCATCATTTCCTTGACACCATACAAGTGTTCTTTTACAGTATTAATTATAATAGGTAGTAAATTTATGGATTCCTGAGAGGGGCAGGATTGTCAAAATTTTGCCAAGTGCTTCTTGGACATATAGATTGCTAAAGAGTGTGTTGTGTAAGTTCCACACCCTTATAAAGTTCCAGATTTCCTTCTGTTGCTTATTTTTAGACCCATAGATTGTTAAAAAGTGTGTTCTTTGGCTGGAGCAGTAGCTCAGTGGTTGGAGTGCTTGCCAGGCATGTGTGAGGACCTGAGTTCAAACCCCAGCACCATATACACGACTAAGTGTTGGAGAAACAAAGGCCACTCCTTCCCTCTCTTTCTAAAAAATAACAACAAAACAACAACAACAAAAAAACATGTTATTTAATTTCCACATATTTGTAAATTTCAATATTTCCTCTGTTATTTATTTCTACTTTCATTCCATTGTGATTAGGGAATATACTGCATATGTCATCAGTCTTCTAAGTTTATTGAGACTTATTTTGTGGCCTAGCATATGACCTATCTTGGAGAATGTTCCATGTATGTGTATATGAGAAAATGTGTATTCTGCTGCTGCTGGGTGAAGAGTTCTATCTATGTCTCTTAAGTTGGCTTACAGTGTTGGTCAAATTCTCTATTTCCTTTTTCATCTTTTGCTAATTGTTCTATCCATTATTAATAGAGAGGTTTTCCAAGTTTTTAACTGTTATTATAGATCTGTTATTTTTCTCTTCAATCTATTATTAGAGATCTGTTATTTTGCTCCATATATTTTGGGTCTCTATTGTTAGGTAGGAATGAGTTTATAATTATTGTATCTTCTTGATGGATTCATCCCTTTATTAATATATAATATCCTTCTTTGTCTTTCTGGTCAGAGGCTCTTGATCATCTAGAGTGGTCAATTGTGAAAATTCAGCTTTTTTTATTCCCCACCTACATCTACTTTAAGAATAACTCGAATGTAGTAAATTCTTTAACATTTGATCCACAAAAGGTTGGGATGAGATTGGTATCTCAAGGTAAGAAAGAAGATCAGTTTGGTTAACATAGTGGTACCAAGTAGAGTCAAAAAAGTAGGGAAAGTTTGGGCTGGGGATGTGGTAGAATGCTGTAGAATGTATGAGGCCCTGGGTTTGATCCCAGCAGCAGCAGCAGCAGCAGCAGCAGCAGCAGCAGCAGAAGAAGAAGAAGAAGAAGAAGAAGAAGAAGAAGAAGAAGAAGAAGGAGGAGGAGGAGGAGGAGGAGGAGGAGGAGGAGGAGGAGGAGGAGGAGGAAGAGGAGGAGAAGATAGAGACAAAGTTTAGTTCAGAAAAGGCTCTGCAATAGAGGATAAGGATGAGGCTTTTAAACTGAGAGTTTCATTTAAAAGAGATTACTCTGGGAGATTTATGAAAAATGAGTCGTAGAAGGGAAGGAGAATGATGAGGCTTGTTTGGTAGTCCAGGCAAGAGGGCAAGAGATGCTGATGGCAATGATCAGAGGAGCATAGTGAGATAAAGAGAAGTATAGACTTTTAAGATGATTCTCAGATATAGAGTGGATAGGACTTGCTGATAGATTCATGTAGGGAATGGGAGAGAGGACTCAAGGATAGCTCTTTTTGTGTGTGTGTGTGTGTGTGTGTGTGTTTTGTTCTTAGTTTTTGGCTTATGTACCTGGACAAGCTTTCCTGAGGCAAGGGAAAGAAGAGCAGCAGGTTTTTAATATTGTTGTTTGGTCAGTTGCTTGTGCATGAAGAATAAATCAAGGGTTCTGCTTTGATTTTGTTAGTTTAAGATACTTCTTTTAGAACTATTTCAAGAAGGAAAGAGTGATCAGTCAGTTCAAATACTGTAAGATATCAAATAAGATAAACATCATGAAGTGACTATTGAATTGGCAATATGGTTGACATTGATAATATTGCAAACAGAGTCTCTGGCAAGTAATGGGGACAAACTTGATTAGATTGGATTGAGGAGAGATTGTGAGATGAGGGTTGTATATCGAGCACTCTATCATAAAGCTTTGCTATGGCCAGTTTGATAAGTACTTGGTAATAGTTGGAGGAAGTTATGAGAATTAAGGAAGTTCTTTTTAAATAATGTAGAGCACAGTTAGCATTCCTGGCTTCCAATAAATGCCACTGGGACTCCCTGGTCACTGTGACACCAAAATGTACCCTCATTCATTTCCAAGGTCTCCTTGGAAGGGGAAATCCTGTCTTTCTTCCCTTTTCCGAGTACATGTTTGTGTAATGATACAAATGATCCAACAGAAAGGGATAATGCTGGAGACACACAGAATAATTGCAGGAGTAAAGACAGAGTGCAAGAGGAAATGAAGTCTAAATGGGGGTGTGGATATTTTGTTCATTGTGACAGAAATAAAGAAAGAGAATATATACTGATTACGTGTAGGTTGGTGTTTTGTTGGTGGGAAGATGAGGTGGAGCTATTGTCTTTTTGAAAATGAGGCATTAGGTTATCTGTTGGGTGTAGGGGCAGATATTGAGGTAATGAATTTGTAGAGGGAGAAGAAGATGGAAAATAGTCATTTTGAATGATAGAAAGTGAATGCTAGGGAAGTGTTTTTGAACAGAAAGAAGGTTGAGAGTCCGTTTAAGATTTCATTGTCTGTTTCCACTGTTCAACTCAGCCTTGTAAGTGCAGAAACTTTTTTATTTATTGTACGCTTGCATACCTACAGCACTTGGCATGGAGCCCAGTGCCCTGTAGGTACTCGACAAATATTTATTCAATGATTTGATAGTGATTGGCTCCCTGTTAAAAACTGTCACCCTAGAACACACCTGTCCACCAACTTCACAAGTATACCATAGGCCTTACTTCTAGAAATCTCTATCCCAATTCATTTTTTGTTCTGAGACCTCTGAGCCTTCTGCAGGTTGAGCTGACCTGCTTATCTACGTGGCATGTCCTGTGCACCATCCCACCTTCTTCTCACCTTGTTGACTTTTTTGGGGGGGAGGAATCTACTCGTCTCCTACTTGGTTCCCTTGTCATCTCTTCCTTTAAACCCGTGTATTCTCTGGAAAGCCCCAGTTCTTTACCTTTTCCTCTCTCCCAACTGCTATGCTATGAGCATAAGGGACTTCCTCTTCCCCTCTCCATTGACTTGGGACTTGGGTATGTGGATTGCTTTGGCCATGAAATCTGACCAATAGGGCACACACTGTGTCTGAGCAGAGTGGGCAGGGGCTTTCAATATGATTGCCTCATTTGGTTTGTCCATTTGTTGTGTCTGCTTTTCCCCACGTGCATAGTCCCAGACCCTATTTCCTGGGTCTTGGAATGAGAAGAAAGCAGGATAAGACCCAAATGCAACCCATAACTGGTCCCCCTGTGCGGTGAGAAATGTATGTTTGCACTGAAGGGTTATTTTTTGCTTTTTTTTATTGAAGCAGAGTGAATCCATGTTCCTTACCCCAAGAAGTGACTTTCAAGTTCAAAATTTTCAATCTATAATAGGGGTGTTATGTTTTGTCCTAGGCCTTCTCCTTGTACACCTTGATCGGGGCATTCTTTTCCAGTGAGCCCAGATATGACTTCAGAATCCTTTTGAGTATGGAGCTCCCACCAATCAAACAGTGATGGATGGTGAGATGAGACCTCTTTGATATGTTTCTACATACTATTCTGTCTTCTCAGACAGATTTTACTTAGATGGGTCCTTAAAGCAAGAATGTCCTTAGACATGCCAATCAGACCTTCCTAGGCTCAGAGAACTCATCTTTTTTTTTTAAATTTTAATGCTGATCATATCATTAGTGTCTTACAGACAAGAGTGCTATAATACTAATAATACCCAGGTTCACAGGGTACCACCTGTTCGAGGTTACACACTGGGACTTAAACCTGATCTGCTTATGTCCAATTCCCACACTCTTTCCACTGTATTCATAGGCCCCAGATGTGGCTAAGGGATTCTACCAGCAAGAGCCCTGGGATTTCTTCTCTCTCTGTGCCCCAAATTTCTTAGGCTCCAGAGGATACTTCTTTTCCCCCAAAACGTTGTTATGGTTGAAGAGAAGTGTAGTGGAACTGTATTAGAAAGGAGTTATTAGTGAGACCAGGAGAGAGAGACAACTTGCTGGCAGCTAAAGTAGCATTTGAGGCTGTACTGAGAAAATGGATGAGGAAAGCCAAGTATCTTAGCACGTTGCAATCAGCCTTCCCATTAGAAAGGCACGGTCAAGGCCCCATGAAAATACAGGATTAAAGAAGGAGGGAGCTAAGAGCTGTACTCTTAGTGTTCTTGTAATGGTTAAAAACATGGCTGAGACCGACTGGGATAGTGGTTCCTGATTTTATCTGCAAAGTGACTCATTCATGTCACAGCCAGGCATTATAATCAGGGTAACCAAATACAGAAGGAAATCCTTGCTAAGACAGAGTTTTAATGGGATATTAGACTAAATGTTCTTGTATGGCAATGCGATGAGGTTGCTATTCTCCCATTTTGCATTTATTCTTCAATGGATGACTTTTTTTTCAAACTGGTTATGACTTTGGCCTTGTCATTCCTGCCACTAGACAGCTTCCAAACTGTCCACTCTCAGCAATGTTTAATGCCTTGTCCCCTGTCCTTCTGTCAAAGGCAGCTCTTTTGAGCTGCCAAAAAGGCCTATTTTATTGCTCAGCCAGCCAAAGCCTAAGCCACTTTATGACATTTCAAAGTGAATCAATGATAGAGATTTCAATTTGTTTCAGAAGAGAGTTGTCAACAGGCCTAGAGCTCAGAAAACGAGTGGCCCGATCTTCAGAAGGCATTGATTTGAGTGGACACGGATGAAAGGCGTCCTGAATGCTGCTTCAGCATGCCGTTCCTCTCTGAAATTTGTTCTTATTGATATGTGAGTGCTGCTTCTGAAGAATATGTGGGAAGCCTAATACCTATGCCTAGAATTCCTTTAACTACTTTGTAGTGATCATAGGCTGTTTTCCATGTCCTTTTGGAGGACCACCCTTTCTCCACTCTCAGTACCTGTGGCTTGAACAGAGCTGATTTCTGAACTTTATTCCAGGGGTAAGCATGTGAATTCAAGCCTGCTCTACAAGAAACGTGAATTTGACTTAGGGGTGGACTTATTAGCTGTATCAGCCAGGATCCTGGAAATAGATGACACTTTCAAATTGAGTTATCAAATAGCCCTTCCACAGAGGTGTGGATAGAGTGTAGGAAAATCATAACACATAGTGCAGTTTTGGAGGCTACTCATGGTAGGGCACTGGTACCACCTGTATATTGAGAAGGTAAGGTTAGGAAGCCATTATTGGAACTGAGAAAGAGAGAGAGGGAGCGAGGGAGAGAAATATGCATGGAGAGGGCGACAGGCAGAACCTGTGACTGTTGGTTGAGAGACACAGGCAGCCCATGCAGACCCTTGCATGGGTTGGAATGGAACATCTCATCCTTATTCTCCCTTTGTCCAGTCTCGCATTGACAATCCTTTAAGGAAGGCCCTGCGGAAAGGAGCCACTGATGCAGCCACACAGGCCAACCTACTAGCTAGAGTAGGGGGAAGAGTAGAGAGTGGATTTGGAGGTCATGTTTGTACATGAGCCTATTTGGGACAATTAACAGGTGGTCCTAGAACTTTGGAGGTCACAACTGGGACATACAGTCCCTGGGATTTCTGTGGAAAACAAGCTTCCTGCTACTTGTGGCAATCTTATCACCACTCTGGAGAGAGCAAGTAGAACAAAGAGATGGTGATAAATTCCTGGTATACCATTTAAGCACTTGGATCCAGTTACACTTGAAAACTACCCCTAGAATTTTCAGCTACGGGCCAATAATGCCTCCTTTGCTCTAGCCAGTCAGGTTTCTGTCATTGGCATCTGAAAGATGCCCGAAAAATGACCTATTTGCCTACTTCTGTACACTGTAGGGTTCAACTCTTGGAGTCAATCAAGTAGCTCCTAATTTATTAACGTCACCAAATCTAGTCGCCTTGGTCTGCGCAGGTGGCATCCTTATCTTTCTAAAGCCCTCTCCTGCTGCAGCCTCAGTTCCACCCAGTTCTTTGGTAGTCCTAAGAGAGCCAGGATATTAATGGCCCAGAGGCGTTATTGAGCAACTTCTGGAATTTTGTGAAATCAGTGAGTTTGAGAGACAGTATTTCCAAACATGTTGGGAAAACAATACAGTCCTTTTTGGTAGGGAAAAAAAGACTCTAATTAATATAGACTAAGTTAATTGAGATATTGAAATGTGTACAAAATTGGCAAATGTTAGGCCAGATCAAATAATTTCATGAGAGAACTATTTTAGCATAAGGAGAACACTTACTTTAACCTAAAGATAACACCACTCCATGTGCTCAGGCTGAATATTAACTCTTCTGAGAGACACTTAGTTCAAAGGACGAGTCCTTGGTCAGTGTCTCTGATAGTTGGCAGGGCCTCTATTTACAGAGAGCCCTCTCTTGGAATGTGAGTATGTGTACATAATAAAATCATCTTTACTATTATATTTTTTCATCAGCAAGAAGAAAAATAAATAATTTGTAGGTCGAGGTCCAGGCGTGATTGGTCCTCTTCAGAGAAGTCCTGCAGATCGACCTCCCTCTACTCCCACATCTCCAGCTTTCCCTGCGCCTATCCAGAGCAGGGATGAAAATCCCAATCTGCATGTACAGGAACCGGGAGTGGAGCTGGGGAGGGGTGAAGTACAATGTGGCAGAGCACAAAGAGCACACGCTTGAGTGCACACAGGATGTCCAGTCCAGCCTATTCTGCTGTGGCCCCTTGGTTTACGCTCTCTGAGCATCTGCATCCTTCTTCATCAAATGGGGATGATAATGCCTTTGTCAGTGTGTGGTTGTGAAGATTAGATTGAATGAACACAGCTTCTAACGTACTATCTGGTGACTGTTTTCATAATGGTCAAAAACCATGACAATGATGATAAATCTGGGCAAGTCAGATCAGTAGCATGTTAGAGATTCAGTTTGAAACCTCTGTGATACAATAGGAAATGTCAGTTCCTTTTTTTTTTTTTTCTTCTTCTTGCTCTTCCCAGAAGTGTTCAGTTGTCAAAGAGAACCCTCTACTAATTGCATCTCAGGGATGCATGAAATCATGGAAGCAATGAGAGCTATAAAAGTGTTAGTTTGGCCAGATATCGTGGTGTATGCCTGTGATCCCAGCAACACAGGAGGCTGAGGCAGGAGGATCACAGGTTCAAAGTCAGCCTCACCAATTTAGCAAGCACCTAAGCAACTTAGCAAGACCCTGTCTCAAAATAAAATATAAAAAGGGCTGGGGATGTGGCTCAGTGGTTGAGAACCACTGGGTTCAATCCCTGGCCAAAAAAAAAAAAAAAAAAAAGCCTAGTTTGTCTCTTTGATCTAGTAACCCTACCTCGGAAATTCGGCTTAAGAAATAATCTAAAAGAAAGGAAAAGTCACTTGTGCTAAGATGCCAGTGAAATCAGTTGGGGGTCAGTTCATTGTGGAAATTCAACTGAATGTGTTGTTTTTAGTCATTGAAATGATAATTTCAAAGACTTAATTGTATAATGACGTGGGAATTGTTCATGCTTTAATGATAAGTCAAATGATACATATAGAAATGTGTCCACATTATATCATACATATGAAAGGCACCATTAGGAATTTCTGTTCCCTGGGTTCTTCATTTTTATCATCTTTACACATTGGGGTTTGAATATTCTTTATTTATTTTAAAGAGAGGGGCAGTGAGAGAGAGAAAGAAAATCAGTTTTATTTAGTTTTTCATGTGGCTTTCATTGCTGCAACACTTGATTGTGTACATGGTGCTGGGATTTGAACCTGTGTCCTCTCATATGCCAGGCAAACACCGTAACCACAGAGTCCTAGGGTTTGAATATTCTGATATTCTCTAATCTATTATTACTTAGTTTATTTTTTGACCAGGCCTGGATATTTATTATATATAAAACTTACCAAGGCTAGGATTCTTTGGAGGAGCACAATTGTGATGAATTTTGATAATGCATTTCAATTTTTGTTGATGGGGCTTATGTAATGAATATTGATCATAGCTTAGCGTTACGGAATTATCCCTCTGTCCCTGTTCATAGTAAACATTACCAATAATTAAAATTAGAATCACGGAATGATCCTGGGTCTCTGTTTTACTTGGGTTGGGAAAAATGAGCTACTGGATATAGGGTATTTAAAGTCTGATATGGAGAGTATAATCAATAAACAAAAGCCTAGAGCTTTGCCATACTTCTTACATACAGGCAACATTCTTACATAAATTAATGAGTATAATACTCACAACAATGTGGTGAGGTGGGACTATTAGTATTTCTACTTTAGAGATGGGGTAACATGCATAGGAAGTTGAATAACTTGTCCAGGGTTGTACCACCAGCAAGAGGCAGGGCTGGAATCTCCCTGGGGCCAGGTGCCAGAGGTTTGTTCCTCCCTATTCCACCACAGGCTATTCTCATTAAGCAAAGCTGCTATCTTCCAGGCTTCTGGAAGACAAACAAAACAACCCCCCCAAAACCCACAAAAAAAAGACAAAATAAAACAAATAAACAAAACAAAACGAAACAAAAAACGAAAACCAACGAACAAAAAAACCAAGTGTACTTTTGAGATTTTAAAGGAAAGTGGACTTTGGGACCCTGGGGCCTGTGAGAGGGATGATGAGAGCTGGAGGAGGTGCAGAAAGGAGCAGGCCTTTGTTTCTGAGCCTTCTGGAATGGAGGGCGTGGAGACAATGGGAGTGGGGCAATCCTGGGTAGACTGATTGGGATAGCACCTCCACAAGGAACATGCTGCCAAAATCACACCCAGAGTCTCCCAGACAAGGAAAAGGTCTGAGCTGCAGGGATCTGCAGGCTGTCTCGGCTCCTGGGCCACTCAGCTTCCAGGACTTTGAACTAGAGGCTGTCTGAGATATCTTCTGGAACAGCGTATTCTTTCTCCTCCCATGTACATGGTGCCTTGACTACTGCTGCGCTACCAGGCTGCTCATCATAAAGAGTCACTACAGGGGCTGGAGCCATGGCTCAGCCTGTACAGTGCTTGCCTGGCATGTCCGAGGACACGGGTTCGAACCCCAGCACCACGTACACAAAATATCAGAGCAACAAAAGCCACATGAAAAATTAAACTAAAAAAAAAGAAGAAGAGTCACTGCATCTCCAGACAGAAAAGTTCCCAGAGATGTGCCGTTTGCCCAGCCTGTGTGCTCTGTCAGGGCTCCACCCGAGGAAGGGTTGCCCTCTCCTCTCTGACCTCCACTCATCTCAGGAGCTTGTGATCCCTCCTCCCTGCTCTGATCAATGAGATAGTAGGGGAGTGGGCTTGGGATAACTCAGGCAAGGCTGGAATGAAAGCAGAAGCTAAGCCCAGGACAGACCTGTCCCAGGCTTTCCAGGGATCAGGGCCAATTAAGGAGCCAGCAGCCAGAAGCATGACCAGGGAAGCCCAGGTGCTAGAATTGAAGAGCAAGGCAGGATTAAGGATCAGAAGCCAGGCAGGGAACACAGGAACACATCTTCCCGGTTTGCCTCTCTTGGCAGGATCCCAGCTGAGGGGGCACTCAGGGTCTGGACTGAATCAGGAGTCCACACTGAGTCCTCTCTTAGTCCAGGAGGGAAACAAACCCTGCAGAAACAAGTTGAGTCAGAAACATGTGAGAGGCTATGATCTAAAAAGGGAAGTCCAAGGGTCACCAAAGTAGAGGGGCCAGAAGTAGCTGTAGCAGCTGGGATCTGGAGCCAGGACTCTGAGAACCAGAGAGTTGAGAGCAAAAATAGTAGGTCCAGGATAAACAGGATTGGCTAGGACACGTGCCACATACTCTCTCTGGTGGGCCAGCTGGGCATGGTAGCAGTGTGGGGCTGCTAAATTTAAAGGGCCAGAACAGATACCAGTGTCCAGGGGACCTTGAATCCATCCCAGCCTGAGAGCCTCTGCCCATAACTCAGGATAGGTCTGAGATGGTCTAGACAGGGTTTATCCTAGACCTGAGCTGGTAAATCAGGCTGAGTCTACAGGGGAGGGGAAGGCTGTGTTGGAGATAAGGGCAAACCCTGATCAGTGCTTGGGTGGAGGGACAAGTCTGGGCACTGGGGCCTTGGCTTTGTCGGGCCTGCATGCTGGGGCATGCATGAGAAAGTAGAGCTAGGGGAAAGAGTGGCTGGTGAATCACCAGTTCCAGATGTGTAGCAGATGCCACGGGCAGATTTGGGCTACTTGTCAGATTTGACCACAGTGTGGATCAGCTGTTAGGCTCAGGCTGTGGTCCTGGCATAGAAAAACAATACCTAAGAATCCGCTTCTCCGTGAAAGGCCTCAGAGCTCCACAGAGCCGCATTTGGGTGAGCAAATGTATTCTGTGAGCCAGGCGGTATGAGCTGATTTTATGATGCATCTAGGCAGAAGGTGAAACGCCCCAGTCATTAGCTCACTTCCCTTGTGGGCAAATTCCGCAACGAGTCCTTCATCTGAGCTGTGGGACGGGTTTCTCCAGCACACACAGGCCTGTCTGTCAGTGAATGCTTGGCTGCTCACATAAACCCCTGGCACCTCAGTGGATGTCCCTGCTTCACCTCTGGGGCCATGTGCTTTCTCTTGCAGGCAGTTTTGCTGGCTCTTCCTGGAACAGGTCAGGACACAGGGCCGATGCGAAGGCTGCCCGTGTCAGAGAGGCCTCGAGCTCTCATCTGGATGCTTCACCGCGAGCACACATGGCAGCCAGATGGCTTCACATGTCCTTTCAAATTCTAGCTTAACAGCCATATGATTTAGACTACTTGTGTCCTCCTAAAATTAGGCTCTGGCCATGTCTCCAAAGGAGGGCCCCCTGAAGCACACACTGTGGGCTGGCTGCCAAGGCTGGCAGAATGAGCCCAGCGCCTGAAATAAATTCAGGGTGTTTGCCTGCAGATTCTTTCCACCGCCTCACGGTGAGTCAGATGACTTCTCACCCCAGATTCTGTTTTTACCAACTGTCCTACTCAGGGGTGGGGGTGGGAGGATTCTGGACGGTTTCAAATATATCCTCAAATTATATACTTTTTGTCTTTTAACTTTTACCATACAATAGGAATCCTTTTATTCTCTGACGCGGTAGGGGATTATTTTTGACTTTTTCGGTTTTCTTCTGATTTAAGTCATCCCTGGCGGTGGAATGAGCACTAGGAGTTGAGAAGTGAGGTCGCAGTGCTGCTCTGCTGGTTAGTAACGGTGGGATTCAGGGTGAGTCAGTCCACTTCTGGAAGCTTCTCACTGAGGACTGCTGAGCACCGCCTCTCAGGCTTGCCTTGGCAGCCTGTTAGGTCCCTAGTGGATGCGTTTTGAAACCTGATGTGCTGAATTCCTGGGAGAGATAATTATTACTACCCACCAAGCCCCCTCCCCATGTCAATCTGTTACTCCTCTCTTGAGCCTTCTTCACACACTGTTAGTGTGGTCTCTGGATAGTGCCTGTCTTTCTTTTTCTTTTTTTTTAATCCTGGGCAAATCACTGCTTTGGCTTTTAGAGGCTGGACTAACCCTTCACTTCATCCACCTGCCTCTGCTGCTTCCCCCCACCCCTGCCACAGTGGTCACAAATTCGTTATTTGTTTATTTGTTGATTATTGTGGTAAATCATAACATTTACCATTTTAACCTCTTTTAGGTGTACAGCTTAGTGGCCATCACCACCATCCATCTCCAGAGCTTTTTGATTTTGTGAAAACAGGAAACTCTTCAACCATTAACCAAGGACACCCCGTTTGCCTCCCCCAGCCCCATCCAGTGTTATTTTCTCTCTCTGAGTCTGCCTAGCCCAGCTTCCTCTTCTAAGGGGGCTCATGAAGTGTGTGTCCTTTTGTGACTGGCTGGTTTCACTTAGCACAGCACCTTCAAGGAACACCCATGTCTACTTCACAGAGCACTGAGAAGTAAAGTTCTCAGAACTTTTAAATAGCGGACAGAAAAGGATTTTCCTCCAGAAACTATTGTAAATTGGGGAGGAAAGGTGGAAGGGACTATATACCTCTTGGTTAGGTTGGGTGTTTATAGATGTAAAATTATTATTATTATTTTTTGTGCCAGGGATTGAACCCGGGGGTGCTTAACCACTGAGCCACACCCCCAGCCCTTTTTATTTTTTATTTGGAGACAGTCTTACTAAGTTACTTAGGGCCTCGCTAAGCTGCTAAGACTGGCTTTGAATTGGCGATTCTCCTGGCTCAGCCTCCTGAGTCACTGGGATTATAGACGTGCTCCACCATGCCTGGTTTAAAGTTACTTTCTTAAACAAGATGTAAAATATATTGTGTATCTCTGTTTCTGGAGTCTTAGCTGAGTAGGAACTGCAGGAGATGCCAACAAGCAATATGGAGAATTTGGTGATTCCTTTTCTCCTATGTGTTTATTTCTACCTGATGATTTACCTGGGGACTGAAGAGCTCTTAAATCGTGCCCATTCAGGGGCTCAGGCATATACCACTCCCACTAATAGTTTGAGGGGTTCTAATTGCAGCCAAGTTTCAGGAAGGTAACTTGGCCTTTGGGGGAGAAGCCACCGAAGGGCAAATGTAACCAGTAAGCCAGAGCAGAAGGGACCCAGGCATGAGGGGAGCAGTTCACTCAGTCCCCAGAGCACTCTGTAGGAGGACCAGGTGTGAATGCTCGAAGGCCTGCTTAACCAAATTCTGTAATGCTTAGGAGCCCAAAGCAAATCTGCTGAGGGAAGTTATCACAGGACTATGGGTCCCATTCCCTTCTTTTCCTTGGCAGTGCCTGGGGAACCAAGTAGCACTGTTGTATCAGGGACTCAGCAATTGGTGTTGGAGGGAGCTTTCCATCCAGCTCAACTGAGGCAGCGTGGTGACAGCAGTGGGCTTCTAAGGCACTGGGATGGGGTAAAGCAGGCAGGAACCCCAGCTTTCAAGCCTGGCGGAGGGTGTGTTAGCAGCTCGGGTTTGTGTGGATACAGGCCAGCATCCTGGGGAGCTCTGAGCAGGTTCATCTTCACAGGGGTTGGACTCGTAGGGAGTCTTGGGAGAACTTTGCAAGAAATTGTAATTCTTTTTTTAAATTATTTTTTAAGAAAGAGGGACAGTGGGAGAGAGAGAGAGAGAGAGAGAGAGCATCAATTTTATTTAGTTTTTCACGTGGCCTTTGTTGCTCTGACACTTCGTTGTGGGTGGTGCTGGGGTTTGAACTTGGGTCCTCACGCATGCCAGGCAAGTGCCAAAACTGCTGAGCCACCACTCCAGCCCCAAGAAATTGTAATTCTTGACTGATAGACTGGAGTGCCAAGCCAATGAGATTCAGCTATTAACATGATGGTAGTTCTACTGTACCTGTTAGCTGGTGAGGGCCAAAACCTTTGAGTGCTTGCCTGGCTTGCACGAGTATGCAGGTTCAAACCCTAGCACCATGTTCACAATGAAGTGTCAGAGCAACAAAAGCCACATGAAAAACTAAATAAAATTGATTCTCTCTCTCTCTCTTTCTCTCTCTCTCTCACTGTCCCTCTCTCTTAAAAAAAAAAAAGACAACAGATGAAGATTTGTTACTGTTACAATTGTGTGGTTATTCTATTGCCAATTCATTAATCTCATTTAATTTAATATATGTTTTCCAAGTGGAATCACTAACTGCCATTATGTTGGGATTATACACCTCTTGACTACATTATGATCCTCATGAGGGACCTTGAGAATTAGATGAAACCATTAACTAGTGATTTTCTGAGTTTGGTCACATTTTCAGAGAACAAAAGGAAATGGGGGAAACAGGAAGGAGAGCCTTAAAACTTATGGACTCTAACTTTTTGGCATCGAAGTTTGTTTGGTCAGTCTGCACCTGGAGTGGCTGCACTAACTGGCTTCTGCTTCTGCCAGTGCTTCATTTGCCATCGTCCTAGACTTGTGAGAACTGCAGGGTGTTTGCTCAGAAGTGACACTTTTTTGGAGATATTCCCATGCCAGCCTCCTTTAGACATGTGTTTGAGTATTCTTGCATGTCATGTGTGTGGATTGTAATGACTTGATGATAGGTGGTACCTCAAAGTTGTTCCATTCAGTCCTGCCCAAATGCAGGCACTGGAGGGCAGGAGTGCTGGGGCAGGTCCCCATCCTTTCTTTGGTGGGGCCTGTGAGTGACCTGAGCTGTTGAAAATTGGGTTTTCCTCATAGGGTAGAGCTCTTAGGGTACTATGGAGGGGCATTAGCCCTCCTGGACCCTGGATGACTACATGGAGGTAGCTGGTGGTGGGATAATGAGGACCGCTAGAGCAGCTCATCAGCACAAGCAACAAATGTCACCTGACTGTGGGCATTGGCTGAGCTCCAGCTGGTCCCCTGGTGCTGCCCACTGACAGTGTCCACCTGGTCTGGGTGGGGCAGATTCTTGGTGCTGGCCCTTTCCATCACATGGCCACTGTAGTCCTAGAGGCTCTATTGATTTTCCTTCTCATGGCCCTGCTTTCCTGCCCATGATAACTCCAGTGTTCACCCTTGAGATTAGTTTGGATCTTCATCTGTTATCTTTTTTATTTTTTTAAAAGAGAGAGAGACAGTGAGAAAGAGAGGGGGGGAGAATCAACTTTATTTAGTTTCTCATGTGGCTTTCGTTGCTCTGACACTTCATTGTGTACATGGTGCTAGGGTTTGCGCATGCCAGGCAAGTACTGTAACCACCGAGCCACTGCTCCAGCCCCCCATCTGTTGTCTTTTAAGCTATTGTTTTTCAATTACGTATTAAAGAAATATTTAAAGATAGAGAAAAATGGGGGCTGGAGCGGTGGCTCAGTGGTTTCAGCACTTGCCTTGCAAGCACAAGGACCTGGGTTCAAACCCTAGCACCACGTATACAACTAAGTGTTGGAGCAATGAAGGCCATGTTTAGTGAGAAAACTAAAAAAAGTTGTTTCTCTCTCTGTCTCTCTCACTGTCCCTCTCTCTTAAAAAAAAAAAAAGATAGAGAAAAATGTACAGACCCTTGTATTCATTTAATCTTTTTTGAACAGTTCTTACCACTTTGTCTTATTTATTTTAGCAGGATATCTATATGAACCACTTCAATGTACATTGCAGACTCCTACACACTTCAGTATTCATCATGTCTCCCCTAGGAATAAGGACATTTGTCTACTTAATGACAATGCCATTATTACATCAAAGAAAATTAATAGTAACCTGTTAAGATCATCTAATTTAAATTATATATTCAAGTTTCTCCAACTGTCCCCAATATGAATTTTTAAATTGACTTTTTAGAACAAGGATTCCATCAGAGTCCACAGATCACATTTAGTTATGGTTTTTAATTTCTTTTTTTGAAACATTCCCACTTTTCTCTCGCTCTCTCTGTTTTTATTATGTTGGTATCTGAGGTAGGCCAGTTGTAATGCAGAATGTCTTACCTTCTGATTTGTTTGATCATTTTTGTGATTTTGTTTAACTTACAAAAACATAGCATTTGTATTTTCTGTGAACTGGGAATTAATTTTAAAGGCTTGATTGGATTTGGTTAAAAATTTTACTATGATGCTCATTTTTAAACAGACAAGCACGATGTCCTCCATCTTTGAGAGTTTGCCTTTCAATGTGTTCTCTTTTTCTTTTTTCCTCAAAAGCTTTTTTGGAAAATTGGTTTTCCCCCCACATCTTGTTACTACTACCCTATTTCACAAGCCTATGTTGAAAGTCAAAATCTGAGCACTGAGTCTTTCTCTTTGTATTCCAGCCACAGCACCCCTAATCTTCCCTGAGGTGATGCACAATTCTCTCTGGGGAGAAACAGAGTATAAGGGAATGCAAAAAAGAAAAGCGCCTTGGTTAAGGTTTTAAGCCTCACCACTGTTACCTCCGAAGACCGGAGTTACCTACTAGGGAGGATGAAGCTTCTTGAGCAGGTGAGAAGTGAGAAGCAGCACAGGACATGCGCAGTGATCTTGCTCCACACAGCTGCTCGGGGACACTCTCAAAGTCCAGCTTTCATTTTTTTTTTTTAAAGATAGGGGGACAGTGAGAGAGGGAGAGACAGAGAAAGACAGAAGCAATTTTATTTTAGTTTTTCACATGGCTTTTGTTGCTGAAACACTTGGTTGTGTATATGGTGTTGGAGTTTGAACCCGTGTACTTGCGCATGCTGGGCAAGCGCCGTAACCGCCAGTCCACAACTCCAACCCCCAGCTTTCATTCTTGAATGTGGATCATGTAGAACCATGGGACTTTGGTCCTTTTGCAACACCAAGCCCCAAAGATAAATCTCATCATGCAGTTATTCACATTTGTAAGCAGTACCATCATCTTTAACATTTTTCCTGTTGACTTAGATCCCGGAGATTTGTAGGACAAGTGATCTAATTATGAAATTTCTCTTAATTCTGAATAGTCTTATAATAGTCTCTATCCTATTGTGACTTTAGTAATAGTCTTACGAATTTAGTAGGGAGTAGATTAGTGGTTACCAGAAAAAATAATCCTCATAGAGTCATAAATCGCTTTGAAAAACTAATTGAAGCTATGGACCTTTTCCCTAGAAAAATAAGCATAATTCAAAATTTAACAGATAACTTTAGGGGATATAGATATCCCTGAGTTCATTAACATTAAGCATATCTGTTGGCATAGTGTGGAAGAAAGATAGCCTGTTCAACAAATGGTGTTGGACAAACTAGACAGCCATATGTAGACAATTGAAATTGGATCCTTACCTTTCACCCTGCACAAAAATTAAATCAAAGTGGTTCAAGGATCTGGATATTAAGCCAGCAACTCTACAATTGCTTGAAAAAGAAGTAGGATTGACATTACATGACATAGGGGTCAGCACAGCCTTCTTTAACAGGACTCCCATGGCACAAGCAGTAAAATTAAGAAAACTGCATGGGATGCAATTAAACTAAAAAACTTTTGCACAGCTAAAGATTTAGTCAAGAGTCTCAAGAGAGAACCTACAGAATAGGAGAAAATTTTTGCCTGCTACACCTTGGACAGAGGGCTAATATCCAGAATATACAAAGAACTCAAAAAACTAAATACAAAAGCACAAATAACCCAATTAATAAATGGGCTATGGAACTAAAAAGCAGCTTCTCAATGGAGGAAGTCCAAAAAGCCCATAAACATATGAGAAAATGCTCTACATCACTAGCAATAAGAGAAATGCAAATCAAAACTTCACTGAGATTCCACCTCACTCCGGTCAGAGTGGCAAAAATGAAGAATACAAACAATGACAGGTGCTAGAGGGGCTGTGGGAAAAGAGGAACACTATTACCTTGCTGGTGGGACTGAAAACTGGTTCAGCCACTCTGGAAAGCAGTGTGGAGACTCCTCAAAAAATTAGGGCTGGAACTGCCTTTTGACCCAGCTATCCCACTCCTGGATATCTTCCCAAAAGAGCTAGTATTGGCTTACTATAGAGATACAGCTTCATCAGTGTTTAAAGCAGCTCAATTTACTATAACTAGACTATGGAACCAACCCAGACGCCCCTCACTTGACGAATGG